>QFEW01008487.1:0-11953 GCA_003316525.1 Termitomyces eurrhizus | reverse complement strand
GGAGAAGGTAGAGGAGACAGCAATGGGAGGGGCTGAGGACGCTGAGGGTGAAGAAGAAACCCTGGCGACCCAGCACAAAGACAACGAGGTGGTAGCGGGTGAAGGTGAGGGAGCAGCAGGAGTTGCCAGGGAGGAGCCTGAATGGTGCTGGCTGCCTCCCTACGGTAGTGTTGCCCCTTGGGAGGTGTCAGACCCCAAGAACATTGCCGGACTGGAGCCTAGGCACCCCGTGGTCGCCAGGGTCAATCCCTCTTGGACTCCCCAGCCACAGCCAACGGTCACTGGCAACGCTTTCAACTGGCTGGGACAAGACCTCGTGTACCTGGTGGTTGCGCTTAACCCATGGGAGATGCTAGAGAGGTTTTCGAGGAGGGCGGCAACAATGGAGGCGACAATGGGTCAGGAGCAGGAATGAGTCCAGGGTCAGCTAATGGTGCTAAGGTTGCGCTACTCCAACCTGGGTCGTAGCCTTTGCGTTCTTCACGACTACCAGGACAATTGCCAAACCGCCATGGATTGGCAAACCGCCAACAACATCTTGCTGGGCGACCTCCTACCTCTGCGCGACTCCTCTTTGCTGGTATCAGATAGTTCCCTGCTGCTAGATGACAATAGCGATTGAGCGGACCTTAGCATAGGTAGGTTGCTTATGTAAATATTTTGTTTTTGTTACCGCCCATCTTATAAAAGTTTTTGTTGCTTCATTGGCGAGTGAAAGTATAAGACCAGTCTGAGTTAGCGCACCAGCACAGGGTAAGTCAAGTAAGGCAAAGGGAAGATGAGCGGTAAGCATTTTTAAGGTAGGTGCCAGCGAGAGGAGAAGTAGGTGAGGGACTTAGACAAATTTCGAGGAAAAAGGGAAACACTCAGTAAATCATCATAGCAAAAAAACCCTTGGCGAGAGTTGCACAGGGCGCTGAGCATTGGCAACACGCTAGCGCTGCGGCTTGACTAGGTAAGGAATTGTCTGTTGGATATAGTACAGTAAGTATCAGCAAGAAAGATAAGTAAGGTCAGTAATAGAAAAAGGTAGCTCATCAATATATTCTTTTCTAATCATTTTCTTCTTCTTCAACCAGAGTCGGCAAATCATCATCGTCCAATAATTCTGTTTCTTCAAGTTCCCTAAGCTTGGCGGTGTCGATATCTAGCGCTTCCAATGGCAAGTCAATCTGTTTCCTGGCGAGATATGGTAACAGGCAAAAAGCGGCAACAGGTCAATGTAGTATGGAACCATCTAATTCACAGAGCATGTAAGTGCCTCCACGGTTACGAGAGATAACTACCAAAGGTCCAAGATAGCGTGGGCGCATTTTCTTATTGTATGAGGTTTCAATTTTGGAGTTGCGCATAAGCACTAGTGCTCCTCTTGGGAAGTCGTAATCGTTGATAGTGGCGCTATGCTTGGTCTCGAATCGCAGGGCTGCTTGGCAATGGGCGCTAAAGACTACCTTGTGGAGTCACTTTAAATCTTCTTTCCTTCACTGGAGATCAATAGCTTGTCTGACGATCAGATCGGTAGTCTCCAAGATACTGTTGAGTGCTGGTTGCAGATAAGTTGCTTCTATAATGTTGGCAGGGAGTAACGGATGGGTGCCAGTAGCCACGTAATAGGGAGAACAACCCATGCACTTATGAATGGTAACTCTTTCCAACCAAAATACTGAATATATCGCCTCACTCCAATGAGACTCGTCACCATCAACCACCTTGAAGAGCACCTGCCAAACATCAAAGTGTGGCCTCTCTACCAGGCCATTGGCGTGCTTGTTGTAGCCAGATATTTGAATGTGATGGATGTTGTATTTCTTGGTGAGATAGGTTAGCGCTTTGATAATTGACGCACCGTTATCTGTGACAATTTCTCTTAGCGCTCCCCAACAGCAAATGACGTCCTCAAATAGCCACTTGGTGACCGCCTCTGTATACTCTTCCAATAGACTGAAGTCAACCCTCTAACAGATGCACTCAATATGCGTAAAGTGGAACCATAGCTGAACACATTCACTGCATCTTTGAGTTATTTGTTTAGATGCAACACTGATATAACTAGTCTTTGTTTGAGAATGACGGTCAGGGGTGTCCTTTTATATGTCACTAAATATATAACTAAATCATTGCTCAAAATGTACACAGCATTTGAGGCTGTTTCCAAGATATTGTTAACGGACCTCTCCCACAGCAAGAAAAAGCAAGGTCTCTCATGATAAAAATGGCCAATGTAATGAGTGCAAAGTCAGAAATGGGTTCCCCAATGATATGTATGTACCTTCTTGATAACCCCGATCATTACACTGACTATAAATTCACCAATCTTCATTGGCCCAGCTTTGTCCACGAGGTTAAATGTGCTTGGCCCAAAGATCAGCCAACTGACAGTTCATATGGATCTGACAAAATAGCAATCATCAGAAAGAAAGGCCAAGTAGTGAGACTATCTCCTGTGTTTGACTACATATATCGTGGCATAGAATTGCACAACATGACATTGTACAAATGGGCTTCTAGATGCAAATGAGTAAAATCCACTCATAGAGGGAACAAAAATTCCAAGTCTAAATTGGCCAACACACTGACCGTCAACTTTACAGACAATCATCTCTTGTCGGACTCTCATGCTACCCTTGTGTATCTGCCAAGGCAGAAGCGTGTGCCCAATTTCATAGGTCCTACTCTTTCAAGGCGTGATAAAGGGGATAGAGACAAATACTGCATCACAATGCTTACTTTATTCAAGCCTTGGCATTCAAGTGCTGATTTAAAAAGCAAGTATAATTTATGGAGCACAGCATTCAACAACCACCATTTTACCGAAAGGCAATTGTGTCTTATGGCTAATATGAATATTAAGTATGAGTGTATGGATGTCCGTGACAACTTCTATGCACAACTGAAGCAAGGTGGTATAGCATTCCTGGGAATAGACAATCCAGTTTCCAATGTCAGAGATATTGAATAAAAGGATTATATGGACGACAAAGATAACAGACAATCTGAGGACTACGGAATAGACCTTGACTGTAGTAATGAGCCTAGCAAAACCAAATTAAAACGTCAGAGAGACATGGCTATTATAACTTCCACCATGACAAACCTGAATTGGGATAAGCCTGTAATGGGCCAAACCTCCCCTGATACAACGAAGCATTCACCTTTGGTGTTAGATATGCCCGGTATTTACTGGAGACATAAGGTTAGTGAAACTTGTGCATCCATACTAAAAGATAGGCAAAAAGACATGTTGTCTGTTCGTGAACAGCATGTTGGAAGATCAGATGAATAAAACAAGCCAGGCATTGTGGAAGTATGTGATTGTAGTTTCCTAGAGAAAAAACATTTAAATATCAAATGGGAACCCACCATATCCAAAATTACTACCAGTTTCAATCTCAATGAGGAACAAACCAGAGCATTTAGAATAATGGCTAACCATGCTGCCACTTTTAACCCCAAATAGCTGAGAATGTATATGGGGGGTATGGGTGGCACCAGGAAAACGCAGGTGCTTAAGGCACTGTCCCAATACTTTGCAGCCTGTGGAGAATCTCATAGGTTTGCAGTGGTTGCTCCTACCGGCACTGCAGCATTACTGTTAGGTGGATTGACTTACCATTATCTGTTTGGAATTAATAATATGGTACATGACTCTCCGGCACAACTGGCTCAAGTAAAGTCATGCCTTATTGGGGTGCAATATGTATTTTTTGACGAAGTATCTATGTTGTCTTGCAGGGATATATACAAGATATCAGTGCGCCTTACTTAGATTACAGGTCTGTCGCACCTCCCTTTTGGCGGTATGAACATGGTGTTTGCTGGCAATTTTGTCCAGCTGCTGCCAGTAACTGGCTGTGAGAATGCAGCACTGTACAGTTGCAGTGTGGATATGCTATCTATCGATCTGAACAAACAAAAGGCTGCATTGGGTAAAGCAGTTTGGCACCAGGTTACTGCAGTAGTCATATTGAGACAGAATATGAGACAGACAATGCAAAGTCCAGATGACAAATCCTTTAGAACGGCCCTTGCTAACATGAGGTATTGAGCATGCACCAAAGACAATATCCAGTTCCTGGAGTCTTGGCGAGTCTCCAATCTTTCAGACTCCTCGCTTCTCAATGATGACTTCCATAATGTGTCTATCATAACAGCACACAACATAGATAAAGATGCTGTCAATGTGGTTGGAAGTAGTAGATTTGCCCTGGAGAGTGGGCTCAAGCTGACAGATTTCTTTAGCGAAGATACTGTACTTGACAAGAGTGACAAGAGCACATGCAAAGGTAAAGGTCGAGGAGCATCAGGTAGAAACAGAGTTCCTCTACACTTCTCTATTCAGAATATTTTATGGGAGCAGCCTCCTTCATCCACATCTGGTCAAGTTGCAGGCAAACTGTTGCTATGTGTTGGCTTACCTATTATCATCAAGACTAACATTGCCACAGAGCTCTGTATTACAAATGGTCAAGAAGGTTACATATATGGATGGAAGTCGTGTATGGGTTCTGTTGGTCAACATATGATAGACATGCTGTTTGTAAAACTGAAGAATCCACCGCACCACGTACAGATAGAAGGTCTTTCTGAAGGCGTAGTACTAATAACTAGAAGCACAGTTTCAACTGAATGCAGTCTACCTAACGACCAAAAGATTACAATTTTGTGATCACAAGTTGAAATACTCGTCAACTATATTATAACCGATTACGCTAGCTAAGGGAAGACTAGGCCTTTCAATCTTGTTGACTTGTTCAAATGTCAATCCCATCAGGCTTACTATACAGCACTGTCCCAAAGTGCTACTGCAGCTGGTACTATTATAATACGCAGATTTGACAGAACTGTTATTCAAGGAAAAGCAACTGGTGCACTATGCCAGGAGTTCCGGGATTTGGAGTTGCTGGATGAGATAACAAGGCTGAGATATATAGGAAAGCTGCCAAAGGGTTTCCATGATACTCCAAGATGGTCCGATTTGATAGCATCATTTAGACAATGCAAAAGTGACACCTACTTTTCTCCTCATTTGTATCTGTCCTTGAGATGGAGTAAAAACGATCAATTTGATGATTCAGGGTACATAGACATAAATTGGCATATAATATCAAGAGAGAGGCCACTGCAAGAAAGACCATTGCCCAAAAACACTTTCATTCCTGCCAGAGGGGCCAAGATATATAAGGATCTATGTAGCACAGGAAAACAGAAGATACAGGAAGATATTGAGCATGGTCCAAGCAAACGCCGACAGTTGAGTCACGCAGATAGTCTGTCTATTTTGCAAGGTTCTTGTCTCCCCTTTGCCTGTTCATGGAAGCTGAACAGTTGCACATACAATTCCGTATTGTCTATTATATACAACTTATGGCAAGAAGACCCTCTAGAATAGTCTCAAAAGCTTAGTACATTGAGCCCACATCTAAACAAACATCTAGTGAAAGATTTCCATAGTATCATGCCGGGAGATTATGAGGCCCTTAAGGAGACCAGGGAATGGCTTTGGACCAAGCTGTCTCAGAGGAATCACATGGAGTTCCCATTTGGTGAATACACATCTGTACACTCATTGATTAACAAACTGTCTGTCAACACATCAGATGTGCTTAATTCGTTTATGATCTGTCCAGCTCACCATGCCACGGCCTATTGGAGAGTTAAATCAAAATCAGTAATAATTATACTGATGCCAGGAAGACCATCCATTTGTTAGCATATTGATGATTTTTGATGCTATACAAGCACAAGATGTGATTCGTGTGCGAGACGACTAATCAAGGTTTCTTAGTTTTTGATGGCCCCTCTAATTGTCTATTTTGATATATCAAACATATCAGTTGATGTGGATAAGAGGCTTGAAATCATGATAGTTGATTCTGCAAGTGTGAGTAAGTACACACTAAAAGGAGTTATATATTTTGGCAGCTCTCATTTTTCAAGCTGCTACGTATCTGCATCCAACAAATCTTGGTATCACGACAGATTGACAACTAGATATAAAATGATAAGAGAAAGTGAATTTACTAGCTTGATCGATATGATCGATGTGTCAAAGTGCAATTCCAGGACAGCCATGTTGGCTATATACATCAGGACAGAGTGATCATATCAATGGACTGGCATATTACATAAATCATCGCTGGAACTTGCATAAAATATAACAGAGTAGCAGATTACATAAATCATTGCTGGAGCAACTGCTTACATAAAATATTGCTGTAGCACCAGCTTACATAAACCATAGCTGGAGCGATAGCTTATAGCAGCAGAGTACTATAGCTTGACATAAATACAAACACTGGCTCAAGCGTTTTTATAGGCTGCTGCGTGGTAAACAACTTAACGATCTTAATCTTTTGAAGTACTGGAGACACTGGATATACCATCTTGTTTGATGGTCTACACGATATTAAGTTTACAAAAGAAAAAAAAATTAAAATAAACAACAGCGCAGCGAGATAAACTACAATATATATATGTATATAAAACCACTAGGACCGCCGGATTTGCTTAGCAGCTAGATTACGCAAATGAGTACAATATTGAGATCTGTACAGAGCAACTCACCAGGCCTGTCTGATGATTCATCGTCACTGCTTGAGCTACTCAAAGTATCACTTTAGCTGAGACTACGGGGGCTGAGACTATGGGAGGGCATGTTTGTAGGAGCAAGTACAGGAGATTCAGAGGGGGTGTCACTGATATAACCAAACTCAGGGCAGGCATTGTAAGATTTCAATTCATCAATAAAAAATTTGACCCAGCAAGACAAGTCAGCATCCTCATTGCATCAGGGATTGACATTTGTGAGCGTGACGCTGAGTTGGCATGCAATTGTGAAGTCACACCAAACATAACCATTGATGTACAGATAAGCTGAGGAAGGATGAGAAATGTCAGGACTTAGATATAGAAAACACTCACAAAAGTCAACTGTAGGAACTCTGCAAACAATGTATTGGCTTCTCCTCCAGGCAAATGTTAATTCAGCAGGATCGACATCGGAAGCACCAAGACACGGACAGACGAGGGTGTATGCCTTCCAGGCAGCTCCATCACGGGATTGAATATTGATACAAGTTGTTGACGGTAGGATGTCTGTGTTGTACCCACATAAATTATTCAGCCATGCGAGCTTTTTGTAGTGCATAAGTACACAAGCATGTGTAGCCAAGAATCAAGACAATATGTATTCAAGCACAGGCAGACCTGTTATGACACTGCCATTGGACTTGCTTTCAAGTTCATGATTGAAGAAGAACCAATACATAAGCCTCTGTGCATAGACCCAGTTTTTGATGGACACCTCAAAGGATTGAAGGTTGCTGCTCCAAGCATAGTTTGTAAACACAGATGCATTATGCAACTCAAAATAGTTGCATAGACAAAGAAGGATCAGCACACCGTCCCATGAGTTTGTGTCCAGAACATGACTATGGTTGTAATCTGCACATACGTGAATAGTATAAACAGATGTGATGGTGACTGCACGTATCATGTTTGGTCACAAAGTCAACAAGAACCAGTACAAAATAGGTGAGGAGGTGCATTAGCACCATGTATGAGGCGGAGCTATGGTTGGTGTTGGATATTGATGTGGAAGCAACATAATGGTGATATAAGCCAATTATTGAGGCAGCGAGAGTCAATGTGTTGTAGAAATGACTCCTGCAGCATATTGTTGGTATGGGAGTAACTACAGCATGAGGTAGACATGGGTGCATAATGCTGTAATAATATATTATCAGTAAATAATATAAGGAAAAGAAATAACCAGTGGACAAACAGCATGGAACCTGGCTGCAGAACAAGTAGCTCGACATTCTACTTTTCATCATTTGGCTTTCTGGTGTAAAAATTGTTAACATAAAGATCCCAGGCTCTGAAGTCATTATAATTTCCAGATTTGGGCAATGTCACAAACCACAACTTCGTGCCAGTCTTGACGAAGACAAAGGTAGCAAACCCATTGGCATTGATATGCTAGTAATGGTGGGTTCTGCTGGTAGATGCAAGATTCCATCACATATCCAAAATTGGATAAAAATCCTCCACCTTACAGTACATGTGACCTTGAACTTTTTCCCAGACAGCCGAGTCACTTGAGAACAGGAGGCATGGGAAAGTTTCTAGGGAAGCAGGGATATTCAAAGCACTTAATAATCTTGGGTACAAAGATTCCAGTGTCCTTAGAAGATCCCAAGAGGTTGCATGCTTCAAGCATTTGGTATCAGATATGGTGAAATCTGCAGGAAAAAAAAAGAAATAAATTAAATTAAATTAAATATTATAATAATAATAATAAAACAAAGGAGAATGTACCATCCAGGATGCATACGTCTGATAAGAAGCGCCCATTGAAGCCTGAGTCAATATGCTGGTTCCCAATAACAAGAATACAGGATTGCAATGCCAATATTTTCGAGAGTGCAAGTGGAAACGAAGAGTAATACTTGGTTTGAGTCATCACCTTCATGGGTGAGGGTCAATCCTGATGAGCAATAGATGCGGCATACATTCTGTGAAACCAAACAAGGTCCCTGTCAAGCTACAGAGCAGTGAACGGAAGGCTACTACAGTGGCTCAAAAAACTGTCCCAATGTTTCATACTTTTTGAAAGATGACATTGGCATGAAGGATGGGAAGTATGTAAAATCCTGATTAAATCATGTAGAATACTATAGTATTGTAGCTACAGAATGAATCTAGGTTTATATAATCAAGATCAAAACTGATGGAGCAATAGCCATTTTAAAATATTCACTCATTGCGACAGTTTTTTGAGCATCTCTAATTTTTCAGGTTTATCCCTATTTTACTCAGAAATAAAGCGTAAGTTGCATGTGGGAATATAAACAAAGTCATGTGATCATGTTTAGATATATTTGGAAGTAGTTCAAGGTGGTTGAACCACATCTTGACCTTCAACCACTATCATGAAACCTATTCCTTCTGCACAACACTCTACTGTTGCTTCTCTTCTTGCTCAAGGGTATTCTCTGGTCAGATTGGGGCTCAAACTGGTCTAGAGATGTCTACTACTAGGAGGATTGGTCAAAAGTTGGAGATGGACAAGGAAAACCATCCTGGAGGCTGTCTTGCTAAGCTTACTCCATATGATAAACAGGCTATTGTTCAACAAATCTTAACTGGGAGACTTGATACAGCTGTCCAAGCCACTAATTTTATCAAAAACATCATTTCCAACCCTGTCTCTTCCAAGACTGTCTGGAATGTGTTGAAGGAGGAGGGGTATTGATCTGCTACCAAGAGAAAAGTTCCTATGCTCAAAGCTAAACATTGACAACTACAGCTTAAATGGGCTCAGAAGCATCAGAACTGGACTATAGAGGACTGGAAAAGGGTGTTGTGGACAGATGAGACAAAGATTAACAGGATTTGGTCAGATGGGAAGCAGTATGTGTGGAAGCTACAAGGAGAAGACATTTCAGACCAAACAACTACACCTACTGTGAAGCATGGAGGAGGGAATAATCTCATGATATGGGGCTGTATGAGTTGGAATGGGGTAGAAAGGCTTGTAGAGGTGGTGGGGATCATGAATGCAGAGCAGGCCTGTGAAATTTTAGATGATGGAGCAAAGGAGAACTTTGAGAAGTTGAAGATGGAGGAGGGTGCCCACTACTTTCAACAGGACAATGACTCCAAACACAACTCCAAGAGGGCTGACAAGTGGTTTGAGGACAACAACTTTAATGTCCTTTGGTGGCCAGCCCAATCCCCTGATCTTAACCCTATTGAACATCTCTGGGAGTACCTCAAAGAGCAACTTAGGCAGTATGAAACACCTCCTTATGGTGTGCATGAATTATGGGAGAGGGTTGACAAGGAGTGGGATGAAATACCACCAGAGGTATGCCAAAGACTGATAGAAAGCATGCCTAGAAGAATTCAAGCAGTTATTAAGGCAAATGGAGGACATACAAAGTACTAGATACTAAAATTAAAGATGCTCAAAAAACTGTCCCAATGAGTTAATATTTTAAAATGGCTATTGCTCCATTAGTTTTGATCTTGATTACATAAGCCTGGTTTTATTTTGTAGCCACGATGCCATAGTATTTTATGTGATTTAATTAGGATTTTAAGAATTTCCATCCTTCATGCCAATGTCATCATTCAAAAAGTATGAAATATTGGGACAGTTTTTTGAGCCACTAGAAGTAAGTGTGGTGAATTGAATTGTATGGTAAAAAGGTTCATAATGATGCTGTCCATGAAAATACTTTATTATTCTTTCCTGCAAGTGCTGCCACTGGCTAAGAGCATTATTCCGGTTTGACTGATGCCAAGTGTCTGTGTAAATGTATAGCCTTGGAGTGCAAGTGGCAAGGTGCGGCAAGGTGTCAACAGTGGTGCAAAGAGTAAGTGGTGCCATGAAAAGTGGTCTGAGAGTAATTGGAGTCTGTAGCTGCGAGTTATTAGTGTAAAAATATGGAAAAAATAGTGCTGGAAGTGCTAGAGCATGGTGCTTCTGGTGGTACCAGTGGGCTAATGTGAGGTATGGGTATTGGTGCTATCTGTAGCCAGCCATAGTAGGAGCTCATCAACGCCCCAATTTTCTCTGGTTGTTTTTAGAAGTCTTAGCAGAGCCAACAGTCACCACTGGTTTGGAAGAAGGCAGGTCGTCATTAACTGCTGTGTTGGAGGCATTGACCAAAGTTAATGAACTAATACCGGTAACTACAGGTGTCACCTGTTCTCCATCTGGTGCTTCTGTATTGAGAAGAGATGCCCCAGTAGCAGGTGCCATATTGAAATTAGTATGAATGACCTCACAGTCACCTGCAGGGGAATCCTCGACATTCAAAATGTCAGGCACCATATCCATAGGATCTGGTTCAGGGAAATTCTCAACGTCACAATTTGAAATAACAGGCAATATGTCCATAGCATCCTCTGACGCACAGACATTATTTGGAGAGGAAGATAAATCGGTTAACTGGTTGAGGTTTTTGGAACCTGTAGTGTCTTCTGATGCACAAACAAGTGCATCTGTACTAGGAGACGGGTCAATATGGGAATCATCAGGTGTGACATCTATAAGGGCCTCTAAGACAATGATACTATTCAGATAAGCAGGCGAGTTGTCAAAAAATTCAGGCCTCGTAGGTGAAGATTGCTCATAACCATCAGGCTTGTTGCCAATGGTTAGATAAGGAACACCTACATGACCCAATAGGCTTGCCAAGCAATTAGAGGCATCTGATTCAACAGGGAATGGAGTGGGTCCAAATAGCTGGCTTGCATCATTGTCTTGTTGGGTTTTGTTGCTCATTGAAGTGGTTGATGCAGGAGTCAAAGTAGCAAGCAAAGCATTGCAGAGATGCTTTTTAAAAGGGGAAGGAATGGATACAATTTCAATCCAGGCAGGTGCCGCTTCGTTTATTTGATCAGTCAGGATACTCAAAGCAGATGGCAGCTTGGTTAGCAGGTCACCACCCTGAGCTGCTGAGAATAATACTCGCTATAATGCTCGATCTGCCTCAATAATGATATGTGGACGTTCAAGCCCTCCAACATGCCTCCAAAGCTTTAAAAGCAATCAGAGTTGCTCAAACAAAATAAAAGGTAGATCAATTTACCTGTAGCAGGGACTCTTTACCGGTTAGTACACCATACTTGCGAGGAAAAAGTAACATGAGCAGGAATACAAGCAATACTAAATAAAGTGCGTTGTGCATGATAGTCAAGCAACCATATGAACCGGCACCATCAATGGCACTGCCATGCACGGTTTGAAGATATTTTAATTGATCTTGGTCACTAGACCTGCTTTCGCTATACACATCAAAGACAATGAGCAGACATTCTAATAAGGACTGGAAGGACAATACTCATTAACAATGATATCTTCGATTGCCGTGATATTGGACGGTAAATAGAGGTTACCCTGAGGCAACTTTAATGGACATTCAAACTGATATCAATTAAG
>QFEW01008468.1:1989-15353 GCA_003316525.1 Termitomyces eurrhizus | reverse complement strand
ACAGATCTCAAATGAGAGTGCCCTAGGACATGCATTCCGGCGCGTTCGCGTGATGAATGACGCAGAACCTAGCGATGATAGTTCGAGCTCGAGTTCAGATGAGAGCAGGGATGACACGTACTCTGAAGGTTCCGATTCGGACGACAGCTCGTCTGGCTCTTCTGATAGCTCCTCTCAGGATAATCGTAGAGGACAAAGGCATAGGAGGTCAAACTCCCGTCATCGTAGAAGGGGAGGGCGCAAGTCTAAGAGCGCCCGTAAGCACCGAAAGAGGAGAAGGTCAAGTAGTAGTAATGACCGCATTCGACCAAATCCGCCTTCGACGTATGATGGAACGGCGGACGTCCAGCAATTCATGCAGTTCATGTCCAATTGCTCGTTATACTTGAAGCATGGACATGTAGGCAAACGGCGACAAGTTCTAATTGTATCTCAGTTCCTAAAGGGAAGAGCCTGGAGATTTTACGCACGAGAGGCATCTCTAGATCCCGAAAGTTGGGGGATCAATCGGTTTTTTGAAGGACTGTTCAATGATTGTTTCCCTGTGAATTTTCGAAATCAGCAGCGGAACAAATTGAACAGTTATCAGCAGGGAAAACATGCTGTAAGAGATTACGTGTCAGGACTTGAGGAGCTGTTTACAATTGTCAGCTATGTTAGCAAGAGAGAGAGAATTGTTAAGCTGTTCAATGGGTTCAGAACCTCAGTGCGGAAAGAATTGTATAAGAAAGGACTTACTCTGGAAACGTCCAAATGGAATCGTATTGTAGAGGAAGCGGAATTCATTGAGAGATCAGAATTGGTGGATGTGGAGGACAACTCCAATACGGAGAGTCACTCGCACAAATCCCACCATCATCATCATGGTAATGATAAGAAGAAGGATCACAAATGTGGCGAGAAAGATGGTCAGCCAAGTAACCCTGGGGGCTCCGGTCAATCTAAGAAGCATTATTCCCAATACAAGAAGAAGACTAACCAATCTCCCGGCTTCTCATCGATGAAGCATAAGTTCGGGGGAAGTGGTGGAAAGAAAGAGGCCACCGGATCTGACAATCCTAAGGGTGAACATCGTAAGCTTAGTAAAGAAGAGATCGAAGAATATCGTGTAGCGGAGAAGTGTTTCTCCTGCGGAGGTAAAGGCCACTTCGCGCGAAACTGTTTTAAGAATAAAACAGTAAAGTCGAGTTCCACTAAGCCGCCGGGGATACAATCGAGTAGTATCCGTCTTGATCTCCAGGAAATCGATAGAAAGCGAGATGAGGCGTTGGAGGATACGACGCAAGGTCTGTCGATCGGAGCGATTGGAATGGAACCAGTTGCGAGTAATACATTTGATTCCAAGTACGACTCGGGAGAAGATTCAGCTTGGGATATTATTAGCTTCATATTCTCAGAGGATGGAGACGAAAGGGACGAATCTGATAGCGAAGACCTCCCTGACCTCCAGCAAGTGTCTGACTTGGACGAGTCCGATTGTGATAGCATTCCTGATCTACGGTCTGTATCTGATACAGAAGAATCCGAAGATTCTGGTAGCATGGATGATGAGGTACACAATGGGATCCCTAACTCAGAAACTGACCCCTCCGAGAGAAATGAATCGTTGGCTGATGATACCAGAGAATCTGACATTGAGACGCCTGAGGCGGAAGTCATATTGAGTCCACCGAGGGATTTTGGAAGGGACGTCTACGAGACAGACGTACCGAATGGTGAGATTAAGTTGTATCACCTGTGGAAAGAAGAATTAGCCCACGGGAAGCCAGACAGAATAGGAAGTGCTCAAGGTCGTAAGATGGAGTACTTCTTGGAATTGAGACAGCCCTATCCCGGAGACCCAGCCAATTGCTTGCAATTCCGAGGACGTCGTTTCCTATCATATGATATCAGTGAAGATGAAGTCTGTGTTGTAGACATAGCCAGGAGCTTCGACACTGTGCTGCCTAAAAGCATGGTTGAGGATCAAAATTTCAAACCGTCTTTGTGGTACGCTCACCAGTGCCATGCTGCATCCAGAATTGCGCTCAATCGGAGACAGTGAGTGGTATGACGTGGGACTGGCTGTCGACGTACGAGCTTGGAATGCAGCACAAGTGTTGCAATTAGGCGGTCCATACCTTCCAGGTGAAGACTCGCGACCCTCGAAGCAGAGAGGACGGTTTAAGGTGAACCAAATCACTGATACCGAGTTCGAAGTGTATGATCGAACACTGGATTTCCGCTTGAACATTTCGGAAGGATACCTAAATAATCCGTTATTCAATATAGTACACTGGTACAAGAAGCAATTAGATCGAAAGTTGAACCAGATTCGAGACGTGTTTTTTGAGGAAGAACAGGAGAATCTGGGACTTGATCTAATGGAGAATGAGCGCCAGGCGGACTCTGTGCCGGACGACATGGCTGATCTATTAAGAATTATGAGTGCTAGGACGCGTATGCGGATTGAGTCCACACCAACCTCGTTGAAGGTGTTAGAGCTCCATGGTCAACAGGTGGAGGCTGGGACGTTTCCAGCCCTATCGCGCAATAACGTTAGATGAAAAGATATAGCTCGGACAATTCCAAAGCCTTTGGTCATCGTAGTAAAGCTTGATGGGCACCCAGTTCGCGCGTTAGTTGATTCTGGCTCCCTCGGAGACTTTGTATCGACAACTGTGGTAGAACAGTTAAAATTGAAGAAGCAGGAGCTCACGCAAGCCATACCGGTGTTGTTGGCCGTTCAAGGGTCTCGATCTAAGGTTAACTATGGTGTTACAGCTGAAATTGAATATCAAAAGATTAAGGGACCTCGATACTTCAATGTGATGAACTTACATGGGTACGACATGATCCTGGGCACCCCCTGGATATATCAACATAAGGTTGCGATCGGACTCAACCCACCAAGAGTGATTATCGGTAGTACTGAAGCCGTACCTATGAATGAAGGTACTGGTGTTACTAGATTGTCCTCTCAGGCAATAGAACAGGTTGAGCGCAGTCTAGACCAAGTAAGAGAAGAGTTGAAATGTTACGCCAAGCCGATTTGTAAATCAGCTACAGATACCCCACTGCCGCCCTTACGTGCAATAAACCATGAAATTCCAATAATAGATGAAAGCGTAGTCTATCTGTGGAGACCATCTAGATGCCCAGAAGCTCTAAGACCTCTGTGGGATGAGAAAAGAGCAGCTTACGTCAAGTCTGGTCATGGGAGGTAACAGCTAGTGGCAATGCTGTACCAATGATGTTCTTAAAGAAGCCAGGGAAGCCTGGTGAACCGATTCGGCTGAGAAGCGTGATAGATCTTCGAGCGAGGAATGCCAACACCTATAAGAAATTGTCGCCCCTGCCTGATATCGATGGAATCTTGAGGTGAGCAGCTGGCGCTAAATATCGATCCATTATTGATGGTCAAGATGCATACGAACAGATTCGTATAAAGCCTGAACACGTACCAAGAACAACGGTGACTACACCAGATGGAAACATGGTTAGCCATGTTATTCAGCAGGGAGATTGTAATGCTCCGGCCACTTACCAGGCCCTTATGAATCACCTATTTGCGGCTTATATTGGCAGATTTGTGGACGTGTATCTTGATGATATCATAATATATTCCAACTCGCTCGAAGAGCACGTCGAGCATGTTAAGTTGGTCTTGGACATACTCAAAAGAGAGAAACTGTACCTTAGTGAACGGAAACTACAGTTTTTGTGTGCGGAAATGAAGGTTCTCGGCTGGGTAATTGATGATAAGGGGATCCGGATGGATCCAGACAAAGTCGATGCCCTGTCGAAATGGAAAACACCAACTAATCATGACTTGCTAAGGGGGTTCCTTGGGGCGGCCGGTTATCTGGCAGATGACATTGATAGAGTCAGGATTCCGATGGGAGTATTACATACACTTACGGGAGATACTGTCCCATTCCGATGGGACCACACCCATCAACAAGCTTTTGAGGATGTGAAACAGTCGGCTATGCGATGTAAGAATCACCATAGAAGGCCGCTTCTATATGAGGAGGGAGCCCCACCAGTGAACGTTGTTACTGATGGATGTGCTACAGGAATCGCTGGAGTGATTAGTCAAGGACATGATTGGAAGACAGCGGATGTATCTGCTTTTTTCTCAGCAAAGCTAAACCCGGCTCAGCAAAATTACCCCATCCATGAAGTAGAAATGCTTGCTGGTGTCGAAACCATGCTGAGGTACAGAGACCTCCTACAAGGTGTCAAGTTTAAATGGTACACCGACCATAAGGGACTAATTCACCTACTTGCGCAAAAGAACTTGTCCGGAAGACAGGCCAGATGGCTCGAGAAGATCTCTGAGTTTGACTTCAAGGTCGTCTATGTTCCAGGCACTGAGAATATCCTGTCAGATGCATTATCTCGACTGTATTCAAATGATGAGGCAGGTACTGTAAGATCTCGGAGTGAGTATACGTACCACGACGTGATAGACAATGATTATCTGGGAGAACACATGATCTCGATGCCAGTTCTCGTCGGAAGGGAGGGCGAGAATGCAACAGTGATCTTGGATGAACCTGAAGTGACGGTTATGGCTACACCGGGAATCGAACCTGCTCCGAAACGGAGGGACCATAGAAGCAGTGTCGAACCTGCTGAGATGAGACGACCAGAGACCTCGAAGGAGTTTGCTGCAAGAATGAAACGACATTTTGTTCTTAAGGGCCCCCAAGAACAAAAGGAGGGCGGATCCAAAGGGAAAACTGACCCTAACAAAGAAAAGTTATTTATAAGAATACCAGCAAGGAAACCTGCAGGTGCTGGGTCTAATAATAAGGAACGAGAAAGAGATGAGCATTTAGCTGCTCAATCGGAAGCTCTGCAAGAACAGATAGAAGCATTGCCACCGATCTCAATCGAGGAACTACTCAGAGGGAGCAAACAGCCAATTGATCTACTTGAGGCACTAAGGAACCGATATTCCAAAGATGATTTATTCAAGAAGATAATAGAAGACCCTAAGGCTTACAAGAACTTCGAATGTGAAGAAGGCTTGATATATCTGAGATCAGCAACGGAGAGAACTTTGTGTATACCCTCGATCATAGTAAATGGTCGAAGTGTTCGGGAGATTGTCATTTCCGAGGCACACTCTCTGTTGGCCCATCTGGGCCATAGGAAAACGTACATGTACCTGCATGAATCAGTCTGGTGGAAATCTATGGACAAAGACATAAAAAAGTACTGTGAAACATGCACCACATGTATGTGGAGTAAGCCTAATAATCAGCGCCCATACGGCCTTCTCAATCCGCTGAAGATACCAACTCAGCCTTGGGAAGTGATTGGAATCGACTTTCTGGGACCATTGCCTGAATCAAAGGACTGCAATGGCACTTATGATGCCATAACTGTCATTATAGATCTACTGACAGGAATGGTACACATTGTACCTAGTCGTACTGACTACACTGCTCGGAATGTTGCCGAATTAGTATTCAGTGAGGTCTACAAACATCATGGCTTACCTAAAGCCATTGTCAGTGATAGGGACTCTTATTTCACGAGCACATTTTGGACGCACTTACACTCTTTAATCGGAACACAGCTCCGAATGTCCTCAGCTTACCATCCTGAATCAGATGGGTCGACAGAGAGAGCAAATAGGACTATCACACAGATGATCCGTCAGTGTATAGGGACAACTCAACGAGATTGGGTTGCTAAGTTACCGGCTATAGAATTTGCAGTCAATTCAGCACGATCCAAAACTACGGGTTACTCACCGTTCTTTCTAAATACCGGCCGGATGCCCAGGCCAATGATTTGGACCAAAGCTCCAAGCTCAGAGTTCCCAGGAGTACGGGTATTCGCACAGAGGCTGCGCCTTGCCATCATGGCAGCCTATGATAGTATCATTGCCGCCCGAGTCAAGCAGACTCGGGATGCAAATCGGAAAAGGAGAATAGTACCTTTCACTAAAGATGACTTAGTATATGTTTCTACCAAAAACATGAGCTTTCCGAAAGGACTTACACGAAAATTTATCCCTAAGTTTGTGGGACCATATCTCATTACCGAAGATTATGGAAACAGTTCTTTTCAGGTGAAACTACCCGTCAGAATGATTAGACGTGGTATCCATAATGTTTTCCATGCGTCCTTACTTAGGATACATAAGCCTAATGACGATCGATTATTTCCAGGTCGGTTGGATGAACAGATTACCAATGAAGACACTACCGAGTGGGCTGTTGACAAAGTGGTGGCACACAAAGGTGCCCGTACCAATGCCATGTTCGAAGTACTATGGAAGTCAGGGGATAGGACCTGGATGAGCTACTCACAAGTAGAGGAACTTGAGATACTGACCCTGTATCTGGATTTGCTAGGGATAGACAGTGTTTCCGACCTTAAAGATGGTGTGGGGCTGCCTCCCCCTGATGACCCACAAGTCTACTTAGGTACACTTCAGCTGGAGCCATATTTAAATGAGGGAGGACTTACCTGCAAAACAGATCAGGACCTCCTTACCTTCCCCATCTCTCACCTCAGCCTCTCCGTCGTCATCCCTTCCTCTGATCATCTCGGCATGCCTCCCTATCGTTCTAGTCGTGGTCGTGGAGGGCGCCGCAATGGTTCTGGCCATGGTCATAAGCCCGAACCCCAACCCCTACCTCAGCACCCCTGGATAAGTCGGGATTCGAACACCCAATTCATCCACATCACTCCCCCTGACTGCCCCTCCGGATTCTCTATCCACCCCCTTCAGCTGGTCGACTATTTAAAGTTCAATCGCGTCGTATGCAAAAAGAATGGATGTACCAGGGCTATTCAGCCATTTGGCTTCGATCGATTTGCCGAGATCTTCAATTCTATCCCCGAAGACCAGTATAAATATCGATTCGCTACCTACAACGCGGAAACTGGTAAATGGAGGGTTCCTAATCACCGAGTTTGATCTGAGCATCTCCCCACCCGTTTTGTCGACAAGGAACGGTACCACGATTTGATTACGATGAGACTTATTACAAAGTACGGCAACGTTGACTCTGTCATGTTAAAGACTACTATGGCGGCTATCCATCAACCCCATTTCGTCAACTCCTCCAAAAATTACTTTTATCAGCGTCGTCGTGACGAACGCCAAGAGCGAGCCAATCTGCAAAGCGACGACTCCGACTCTGAGGCTAGTGATGATGACCAGCCCTCCGAGGACGAATTACGTCCAATCCAATCACGTTCCAAGTCCCATGCTACCTCCAGCCGGAGCCACGCTGGTTCACATCCCCCTGCTGCACGTACCTCTGCTGTCAGTGCTCCCTCTACCAGCTCTACCGGTACATACCCCGAGGCCACCCTCGATCCCTCTCTCTTAGTCAATCTTGGAGTTGAAGAGGACGTTCCTATGAAACCGATGGAGAGTTCCAAGGCCAACGAAGGATACTTCGATCTTGACTTCGAGATCGAGCCACCTCAATAGTTGTAACGTGCCTGTGGTCGACAGACCGACCCTACCAGTTTAAAGCCTGACTATACCCTATTCTGATTGCTAGTTCATCGCACTTACACACTCCTTAGTTATTCAGATATTATCGTGTCCTGATTCTAATCACTTTCGTTAAGTTTAATTGATAGCTCTATCCATAACTAACACCCTCTTTTGTTATTATCTCTACCGTCTTTTGACTATCTTGAAGCCGAGCCAGGACCACCCGTTCGGCTGGAGGGCGTATGTAGCGGTTCGTGACTACGTGACCCAGATACCCATATGTTTTACTCTACTTACATCACTCTCCTTGACAACCGCCTAGAATCCTTTATATACAAACCCCCTATGTTGTAATTAGTTAGTTTTTCTCGCAATCGAGGACTTACACTAGTTCACACCGCGAGACTCTTTTAGTGTGCCGTGACTCTTGCCCTATCTGGCAGGCTCACGTCACACTTACTTTACAATTACAATTACTGATCATATTACAAGAGTATCAATACTGATATTTGGTTTATAATAGACTTTACAATACAGCCCAAACTCTAACAAACCATATCCAAAATTCACCTGAATGCAAGAACTCAGAAAATGCTACCACTCACAACCTAAAGCATGCAAGGATGGTGCTGGTGGTGAGCTCATAGTGAAGAAAAATTCAATGATAGCTCGCATCTAACCCTTCATGAAGAAAATCTGGCGTTAATAACAACTTGGAATCCAATACTGGCCACATGGAGACTTTGATAATGTTCCCACCACTGACGGCTTTTCTCATACATCACTGGGACATTGTGCAAAATTAGATAGAGTTTGTGAGTATGAGAAAGTTTTTACTGTGTTCAATGTACTTTCCCTGTGTCCTACCTACTTCATCGTGGAATTTCTTGCATGACAAGTCGTGTACGTCGTGTGAGCATTGGCTGGGGTCGGCCCGGACGTGTACTATATATACAAGCAATACTTCATCCGGGTCGTTTTTCATTGTGAGTTCCTTAAAATTCTGAGGCATTCAACTTGCTAGCTTCCCATGGCGAACATTCTCCTTGATGCTGGTATCTTCTCGTTTACGATTATCCTTTACTTCTACCTCAGGCGACGCATGGATGGCAAACGGTTACCCCTCCCACCTGGTCCTAAAAAGCTCCCGATCATAGGCAATGTCCTAGACATACCTAACGGCTTCGAATGGGTGGCATATCATAAGTGGTGCGAGGAGTTTAGTTAGTTTTGCATAGTGTCTATAATATAGAGAGCTTCAGCACTGATTCATTCTGTCAGACTCGGACATTATCCATCTTGATGTTTTGGGCACATCAATCATCGTCTTGGACAATGCGAAAGTAACTACGGATTTGTTGGAGAGAAGGTCTTCGATATATTCTAGCAGGTGATCAAAAGTCATTGGCACCGCTTACACACAAGAAACTCAACAAGATTCTTTCTTTGGTGAACAGGGCAAGGATGCCAATGATCAATGAGTTGATGGGGTGGGATTTTCACATTGGCTGGATGCCATATGGTGAGCACCTTCAAAACCCGATTTTCGATAAATTCCGCCATTTGTCATTAGGTGATCATTGGTGAGCCCTGCCAACCTACATTCTGCATTTTCGACGTTTAAATGATCTCTGAAGGCGCCAACATAGACGATTGCTGCACCAAGAGTTCCACGTAGCCGCTTCCATGCGCTTCCGCCCCTACGAATTGAAGGCTACTCACGGACTCCTCCGTGCTATGCTGTCATCACCAGATGACCTCGATGGAAATCTTCGACAGTTCGTGGACGATCCTTTCTCTGTATTCTGTATCTCATATTTCCCTCAAGGATGGCGGGCGAGACCATTTTAAGAGGGACATATGGTCTTGAAATTAAAGCCAAAGACGATCCCTACATTCGGACGGCAGCAAAAGCCACCCATACCCTCTTCGCCGCCGCCGTTCCGGGGGCCTTCCTTGTCGATTTGGTACCCTTCCTGAAATACATACCCGATTGGATGCCTTTCGCAGACTTCAAACGTAAAGCAAAAAAGTGGCGCGAATTCTCGTCGGATATGATCAATTTGCCCTACGATGCGGTTCAGCATAATATCGTGAATTTCTTTTTTTGTGTCACCCACGAGTAGTGATTGTGCTACTCAATGAAACCATAGGGAAATGGGGATGCCACCCCGTCTTTCGTGCTGAGGAGCCTGCAGAATGTGGATGAATCACATGACAGGAAGATTCAGGAATACATCATCAAATCAACAGCTGGAGCGATGTACACAGGTGAGCTTTCAACGCCGATGTACAGTTGGAAGCGCAACTTATTATGCATCACAATGCAGCCGGTTCGGATACCGTAAGTTCACAGTTACGGAAACCTTGTGATCCTCACTGGTTTGGAACAGACGGTATCGGCTATTGCGTCTTGTATCCTTGGCTTGCTCGAAAACCCCGCAGTAGTGAAGAAAGCCCAGGAGGAGCTCGATAGGGTCGTTGGTCCTAACCACCTGCCGACCTTTGACGACGAAGACTCCTTGCCATACATCACTGCGATCACAAAGGAGGCTCTCAGATGGAGAAACGTCACCCCGATCGGTATGGGCAGAAATATATGGACTTTGTATTCCTTTTGCTTATCAGCAATCAAACAGCTCTGCCGCATCTCCTGGAAGTAGATGACGAATACATGGGATATAGACTTCCCAAGGGCTCTCTCGTTATTGCCAACGCATGGTTAAGTCCCAAGTGAAAGTCCCCAAGTTCCTGTTGATGAATATGTTTTTCCGATAGGGCCATGCTACACGATGAGAAGGTTTATCCTAATCCGTTTGACTTCAATCCGGACCGTTTTATGAAGAATGGAAAGCTGAATCCTGATGTGAAAGACCCGGCACATGCGGCGTTTGGATTTGGTCGACGGTATGTTCGTGCGTTCTTTTTGTGCTGTAGCTAAAGCTATCTTTAGGATATGTCCTGGACGTCACATGGCATTTTCTGCTATATGGATTGCCATCGCTTCCATCCTTGCTGTGTTCGACATTAAGAAAGCCAAGGACGATGATGGAAATGTCATAGAACCTTCGCATGAATATGTATCCGCCATAGTTTGGTCAGTTCTTTTTTGTTTCAGGTGGGATAGTATATTCTCACACTTCGGAAAGTGTACCTTTGCCTTTCAAGTGTTCTATCACACCGCGATCAAAACAAGCAGAAGCTCTGATCAAGGGAACAATCAACGAAGAACATTATTCTTGAGGTAGCTCGTGCCTGCAAATAGTGTGACATCCAAGATGCGAAGGTAATTTTTTCGGAGATAACGACCCAATTTCATGATAGTTTACTTGTCCTAAGTGTCTGGGTTGCCAAGAAAGAAACAGATTCAGAGGTCTACTTGTAGACGAGGGATTACTTGAGAGCCTTGCAGATTTAGATACCCTGTGACTTGTCCGTTTTCAATCATATAACCCCCTCCTTTGATGGCCCAGAGATTTACGAGGTAACGAGCCAGTGGCAGGAATGTCTCTGGTGGGTTACAGATCAAAATTTTCTGCTGTGACCACAGGCAAGCATGAGATTAGTCGCATGGCAAGGAGGAAAGCCACTTGGGACGCCGAGGGAGCTGGGGAGGATGACCGTCGCGTAGACGCTAGCAAAGTGGAGGTAGGCGAGACGCGGATTCAGACGGCCAGGCAATCCTAATCCAGGAACCTCGTTGCCCGGGCAATTCGCGATCAAGAAGTTGAAGAAAAGAGTACATCGAATCAGGTTGTTTTATGCCAAAAGCTAGGGCAGAAGCTGCAGAAAGTGAAAGCCTCCAGCGATATTTTCACTGTAGCTCGAGAAGAGCCATTCATAACTCCACCCGCCGTCACGTGATCTTGGCGTTCAAAACGAAGAGCCGATTAATGAATGAATGAATGGTTTCTGTTTATACGCCGGCAAGCACTATATAGGGCTTAGCTTCTACTCTACTCCATACTGTATACTGTCCTCCTTTGTGCTAGTGTTCGTGTATTGTAGCTTTGCGTATTAGACCTTTCCTCGCATATTTTTATGGCGTGTTTTGTGGCGTGGTCACATCACCGAAGAGAACATGTTAGATCGGACTCCACTAACCATGGCCGTGCATTGGCCACGGTAGTGGATCGGGGCCGCGGGTACCCCGAGAGAGACGGAGGCCGACTAGCTCAGCTGGTTAGAGCGTCGTGCTAATAACGCGAAGGTCTTGGGTTCGATCCCCACGTTGGCCATAGTTTGTTTTATAGTTTTGCCACGGGACCCGAGATTTACATATTAAAGGCTTTGAACTTGACGACGACTGCATGGACGGCGACTTGCCTACGTCTCGCACCACAAACACAATCCTCAGCTCCCTCCTCCGCGGACGCCCGAGGAACTCCACCATCATCGTCAACACCGACGCCCGCGAACTTTCCCCGCCCCCAAGCGGTCTCTCCAACATGCTTCGCCGCCGCCGTTCAGCAGGCGCCATCGCCGTCCCCGCCGTCCCCGCCATCGCAGTCCCGGCCCTAGCAGCGACCCCCACGCCCTCCACCTCCGCCCCCAACAACAATCCCGTCGGCGGCGCCACCTCCCATCGCATCCGCCTCGTCCCCCACATCGACTCCCGGCGCACCCTCCGCTTTGAGGCCATCGCCCGCGATCTCGTCGCTGGTGCCCCGGCCTTGCGCATCGGCCGCTTCACCGACCGCACCGGCCTCGGTCTCGCCGCCATCAACGCCATGGGCACCAACCGCCTCGCGTTCAAGAGCAAGGTCGTATCGAGGGCCCATGCCGAGATCTGGGTCGAGAGCGGCGGTCGTTTCTTCATCAAAGACACAAAATCTTCCAGCGGCACGTTCTTGAACCACGTCAGGCTCAGCCCGGCCAACACGGAGAGCAGGCCGTTCCCTATGAAGGACGGCGACATCCTCCAGCTTGGTGTCGATTACCAAGGGGGCACAGAGGACATTTACAAGAGCGTCAAGATCCGTATTGAAATGGGCCGAGAGTGGCAGGCCAGCGCGAATGCCTTCAAGTGAGGAAGCTTCCAGCACAAAGTCATTCCTTTGACTAACTGAATAACTAACTAACTAACAGCACCAACACCCTCAAAATAGTCAAAACGCTACAACAAACCCCCGCCAACGCCAACGCCAACTCCAACGCCAACTCCAACGGCAACACACCCTCGGCAGTCAAGGCCCATCAGATCCCCGACTGCTGCATCTGCCTGTTCGGCGTGACGATCCGCCAGGCGCTCTTCATCGCCCCATGTTCGCACACTTTCCACTACAAGTGCATACGGCCCCTCATCGAGACGCACCACCCCGCCTTCTCGTGCCCGCTCTGCAGGACATTTGCCGATCTCGAAGAGGACGTCGAGGTCGACGCCGACGCCGAGGCAGAGGCAGAAGCAGAAGCAGAAGCAGAAGCAGAAGCGGGCGAGGGCGATGGGCAGGGGGAACCGTCCGACGCACAGGCACACGCACGCGCACAAGCACAAGCACACGAACATGCCCCCTCGCCGATCGCAGAGACAGACGAGTGCAACTCTCCGTACCCATCGCCACGTGCATACGCCGAGGCGGAAGCGGAGGAGGAGATGCGGGGCGTCGAGAGCGAGGCGAGCGCGAGTGGCAGTGCGATCGGCGGTGCGCTTGTTCTTGTTCGTCGCCACGAGAGCCCCGGCGCTGTGGCCGACGAGATGGAGGTGGACATGGACATCGAGGTGGATGGGGTCGTCGTCGGCGCCGGCGGCCCTGCTCCGGGCGCTGACAAGGCAGAGAACGTCGTCACTACTGGGAAACAGGGTGCGCAGGAGGAGCAGCCTGCAACTGCGGTTGTTTCGGCGTCGTCGTAGCCCGCCCGCCTGCGGCCTTGTGTGTTTTTTATTTTTTCCCTTTTGTTGTGATGATAC
>QFEW01008441.1:0-18590 GCA_003316525.1 Termitomyces eurrhizus | reverse complement strand
CAAGTTATTCTATCACATGTATTCCCCATATGATTATATTCTATCACATGTATCCACATGTGATTATACTTTATCACATGTATCTACATGTGATTATATTCTATCACATGTATCCCCATGTGATTATACTTTATCACATGTATCCTCCATGTGATTATTCTTTATTCACATGTATATAGTTTTCCAGTAGTATATAAACTGTAGATAGATCATCTGAAGTCCTCACTCTTTCTGATTTTGGACTTCAGGTTAGTAATACTTTACTTGCTCAATACACTCTTTCTGACTTTAGACTTCAGCTTTAGTGACAGTTTCTGTCCCCTGTGCTTTGCCTGTCTTTAACAACACCTGATGAGTTATGGTATGGCAGAAAACCGAATTACTTTTACATTCATGAAATTGGATGCCAAGTCTTTGTCCTTATTTTAGGCAAGCACAACCCCAAGATCTATGAAAGATCAATAGAGTGTGTGCTAATAGGCTATGATCCCAAGGCTAAGGCATACCGATGCTACAATAGAACATTGAAACGGGTATACAGCACATACCACGTTCAATTTATTGAACACTAGGATGATCACAATGCAATTGACCTAACTACAACTGCACTGCTGCCAGAGCCTACAAACACCCTCCCCATGGACATGCCTTCCATACAGACCATTTTAAAAGGAGCAGCAGACCAGCCCTTTGTAGTACCAGATGACGATGAAGTACCTAATCCTACCATGACCAGAGAAGCAGAGCAAATGTACAACGAACCAGACATATCTATAGACCCACTGCCTCATGAACAGCATGCCCATGAAAATGAAGCTGCTGAACAAATCCCAGATCAACCACAAAGATTGACATGCGTTTCAGTACCAACTGCGAGGAGTAAACCTGATGAGGCACCCGAGACAGCAGTGCAACGAGCAGTAAGAGAATCAAAAGAGTCAGCTGAGCAGATACATGAGGCAAGATCAGAGCCCCAACGTTTAATTCAGGAACTTCATCATGAAAACAATGTTGATGTACCCGCCACAATAAACAACGACCTTGATCTCAATCGAGCCCTAGCAGTGTTAAATGAAATTGACGACAAAGTAGGGATAGATGCTGCTGATGTTGATTCCGAAGTACTGAAAACGTGGAATCAAGCTCAAAAATCTCCTGATGCTGAAAGATGGAAGGCAGCCTATGAAGATGAACTAAAATTGTTGAAAGAAATGGGTGTATACAAACTGATACCACAAGAAGAGGTACCTGTGGGACACAGAGTATACTGTGGCCATCCGGTATTTGCACTCAAACAAGATGAAAAGGGTAACATTGTGCAGTTCAAAGTAAGACATGTTCTGCAGGGCTTCAATCAAGTCTATGGAAAAGAATATACAAAGACTACCTCACCGACACCTCACGCGGAATCCTGGCACATTCTACTCCACCTTGCTGCGGCGCAGGGCTGGGACACTATGCAAGTCGACATTAAAACGGCTTTTCTGTATGGCATATTGCCTGAGGAGGAGACGACTTACATGGAGCAACCGAGGGACTTTGAAGAACCAGGCAAGGAAAACTATGTATGCAAACTGGAAAGGGGACTTTATGGGATGAAACAGGTGGGCAGAAGAATATGGAATCGCACCTTGAATGACAACATAGTTGGGAAGTGGGAGTTTACATGTCTGATGTGTGAGTCATGGGTATATTACAGGAAATCGAGTCACGGGACAGTTGTGGCGGCAGTACATGTAGACGATTTCCTAGCAATCACAAGCTCAAGACAGGCGAACAAGCATTTCAAGTCCCAGCTGCAAGATGCCTGGTCAATTACAGACTTGGGGACTCCATGACAAATTGTTGGGATAGCTATCGACTGGAATAGACCAAATCAAGCAGTATACCTCTTACAAACGCCAGTCATTGACAGACTAATCACACAGTTTGGTCAGCGTGACGCTAACCCCTTGTCGTTACTGATGGAACCTGGGCTCAAGTTGTGTTGTGCAGATTACACAAAGATGACACAGAAGAAACGTGAGGATATAGCAAAGATACCATATCGGAGACTCGTAGGGGGTCTAATATGGCTTGCAATATCTTCAAGATCTGATATTCAGTACGCAGTTCAACAGCTGAGCCAATACTTTGACTTATACTCACTCACTCACTGGAATGCAGCGATTCGTGTGGTCCAATACTGGAAGGGGACAAAAGACCTTCGATTGCACCTGGGAGGTACATCCCCCATCACTCTAGCCAGGTTCACTGACTCTGACTGGGCAAACTGCCTGGATACCAGGTGGAGTGTAGGGGGCTATGCATGGTCCTTGGGTTCTGGAATTATCTCCTGGGCATCACGAAAACAAAAGACTGTGTCAGCCTCCTCTTGTGAGGCCAAGTATATGGCAGCATTTGAGGCTGCACAGGAATGCGTATGGTTACGAACCCTCCTTCAGGCAATTGGCTATGGCCCACAGGACGCAACAACGATCATGTGTGATAATAATGCTGCAATAAATTTGTCAGAAGACCCGTTACTACACTCGCATGTGAAACATGTCAACATTAAATACCACTTCCTTCGTGAACGCGTGGCATCAAAGGAACTCACAGTATGATACATCAATACAAAGGACAATGTTGCCGACCTCTTTACAAAACCCCTCCTCTTGCCTCGATTCTCCAGACTCCGTCGAATACTTGGCATGGCTTAACCACGATTCCATGCAAGGAGGAGTGCACCACTTACGGTGAGGAGGAGTGTTAAATGCTGCTGAACACCGTAAGCGTCGAGTTCTTGATGCCCGGCAAGGGACAACTTAGTTTCAATATGATTCATTATATCTTTTTCTCGATATTAACTCGCTACCCTGATACACCATAATTACAGATATATATGAACTGTTGGACGTTGTACATACCCTTAGTCAAGTATCAACTACATACTTAAAATAACGGACACAACACTAATAGCTTACCTAGTCCCATTACTTACTCGTGTGCTCTAGGTAGGCTTAATGGAGTCAAGTATACGAGACTGAGGTCCCATTACTTACTCGTGTGCTCTAGGTCGTAACTTCTAACAACAACGTGATAAAATTAGGAGAAAAATAAGGAGAAATAAACAAAGGAGAAATACGTAACTAGGAGCAAACGAGACATAGGAAAATGCTGATGAGAGTTGTTCTGAGTAATTACAAGAGATCGGTAAGTTTGTGACAAGTATCAAAGGGTGTGACGTCTGACACTGACCACTTTCAAATGACATCATTGTTACCTCATACATGCGTATGTTTTCTTTGTTTCACTATAATACGTTTATTATTCTTTTATGACATAACATACTTATATACACAACTATAAATATTATATGGAGACCTGGGGTCATGTCATCTTTCAGCATTGACTCCAGTTTATTATTGTATTGTCTACTGTACACAAATATACATATTATCGTTGTGCAATAATGCTGCGACAGGTTATGGGCCCCGCTGTTGTGAATAAGACCAGCACTTCTGAAATGTTACAGTTTCCGAAATTTAATGGTACAAACTACCATACCTGGTCTGATAATATGAAGTCAGCTTTGCAGGCTAAAGCCTTGTGGGGTGTAGTATCTGGGAGAGAACCTCGTCCTCCAAAACCACCCACTGAATACTCTGACCTCATGACCACTATGTGCCCTACCAATAATCAGCCTCCTCAAGTCATTTATAAAGAAAGATTGGACTTGATGAAGGTGTTACAGTCTAAAGACTTTTTGACTTGGCAGACTGCTCATGATAAATATAAGCACTGGCTCAATAAGGATGACTCAGCTATGGGATTAATTTGTAATGCTATTGAATACACCCAGTGTGAGACTATAGTCGACCTCAACACTTCCCAAAAGATTTGGGAGCACATGAGGAAGAATTACATTGACCAGCAAAGTGGTATCAATATCCACTACTGCTATCAGCAGTTATATGTGAAGAGATGGGATGGCAACTCACCCCTGGCTGATCACCTCAGATTTTATATAAGTATCTATCACTGCTTTATTGAGGCTGGTCACAATGTCAACGACTACACTATCCTTAACGCCATGCTTCTCTCGTTACTCCATACTCCAACTTGGGAGGTCGTTAAACAAAATCTACTGTCTCATGGTAGTTCACTTACCCTTGAAACCGTAACTATGGAACTGTTACCCATGTATGACAGAATGACCATCAAAAATAATACTATGAATAAAATGTTAGCATTCCTATTCACTAGGAACAATAATTTGAGTAGGAGCAGGGTAAAGTTTAACCAAAAAAAGTACCTAGGACTAAATGCCAGCCAAAATCTGATGACATCTGCCACAATTGTGGAGAGAAGAAACATTGGAGCCTGAAGTGTCTGAAGCCCAAACTGTTCAAGAGCTTCAGAAGCACAAATATATCTATATCCCTGCTTGAGCCTGGAGCACAAGAAGTCAGAAAAGTACTGATAGCCATGTATGATGGAATGCCCACAGGATTGCTTTTCAATAGCGCTACATTGTGCCACATGGTGGCAGATCTCAGATATTACATCAATTATCAAGGGATCAAAAATCAATACATCTCTGTAGAAGGCATGAATGTGTTGCCTGTTACTGGCAAAGGAACTATTGTGTTCCAAACATACCTTCCATCAGGAACTAACGACGTTCAGCTGCATGACATATTGCATATTCCTACCCTTGGAGCAAATCTCATTAGTCTTGGGCTACTGCAAAAGGCCGGCACCACCATCAATGGACTTACCTATAGTATCAGTCTCTTGTGGAACAATCAGAAGTTCCTGCACACAAATCTCATCAGATCCCATGGCACGCTATATTGCATTGAGATATTAACAATGGGAATAACCAATAACCATGTGGCATACATTGCAAATGAGTCAACAATCTGCTTGTGGCACTGTCGCCTAGGACACATCAGTCCTCAAGCCATTAAATATATGGTGGATCAACAAATGGTTATAGGAATCAAAATAAAGTTGCTGCAGGAATTTGACAGACTTTGCAGTGAATGTGCAGAAGGAAAATCTGTTCGACCTCCTTTGCCTGACTCCAGTCAGACCAAGTACGAGCTCAACGAGTTGTTTGTTATAGATATTACAGGACCTATGAGCATTGCTACCTGGGATGGCAATCATTATGCTATGATTACTGTGAAGGCTAGTAAAAGGTTCCCTACCAGTTGTCTACTCAAATCCAAGGATAAGGTAAACAATGCCATTCATGATACTATTGCCTTATATGAAAGGAGTGGTGGCAAGTTTGTTAAATGCATCAGAATGAACAATGGCAGCAAATTTGTGAATTCAACTTTATAGAAGTTCTGTGCCCTAAATGATATTAAGCATCAGACCACTAATCTGTATCAACCTCAGCAAAACAGTATAGCTGAATGTACCATTGCTGTAATCATAGAAATGGTTAGGTCTATGCTTCATAGCATGAAAATGGACCTACACTACTGGGGGGAAGCCTTTATATATATGGTGTATATTCATTCTATTACACCAACTTCCGCTCTACAAGGGAAGATCTCTTTCACTGAATGGTATGGACAAAAGCTCAATTTAGCGCACCTTCAAATCTTTGGATCGTTAGAATGGGCACACATGCTAAAAGAGGTTTGACAAGGAAAATTGGAATCTTGAGCAGTACGAGGTCAAATGTTAGGCTGGTGGACAGACAAAATCAAAGGATACAGACTTGAGGACCTGGAAAATGGAAAGCTCATCACCTTTAGAGAAATCAAATTCTATGAAGATGACACCTCTAGCAAGCTTGCCTGTCTTGACCTCAGACTCACACAGTCAACTACAGAAGAAATAAATGAGTTCATTAATACAGCCACATATTCTGAAACTGAGCATGCCAGACAAGTCTCAATACGTAACCCCTCTTCTGAATCCGAGGTTGAAGCACAGTTGGAGGATCTGCAGCCATTGGATAATGAATCAGTCAGTACTTCAATGGAAGATTTGGGATACCCCTCACCTACACCCCATTCCACTGTGGCTTGTATCCTAACACCGTTAAATCCACCTCCTGCACCTTGAAAGAGTTTGAAGTAGAGTAATCTACCTCGGTGCAAACACTCCACATAACTAAAAAGACTTCCTATGAGATACCAGCAGGACAAGAACAACAAATCTGATAACCACATAGCCTTCATTGCAGTCTCTGGTCCTAGTGTCAAAATCACCTTATCATCTGCTGACACTGACGAATGGCAAGAAGCCATCACAAATAAATACAATCAGCTCATAAAAAGGGAAGTATTTGTAGAAGTAAATCACTTACCTCTGGGGAAGAAAGCCATAGGAAGCAAGGTTGTACTGAAGGAAAAGCTGGATGAAAATGGGAAACACGCAAAATATAAGGCATGTATTATAGCTCAAGGATTTTCTCAGGTTCCTGGCATCAATTACAACAAAACATTTTTGTCTGTGGCCAAGCTTACAACTCTCCGAGTGTTTCTTACCTTGGCAGTTACTTTGGACCTTGAGTATATCAGATTGATGTAGTCAGAGCATACCTGGAGGGAAATCTTGATAAGAAAATCTACATGAAAGCACCACCAGGAGTTGGAGGAGCACCATACTGGAAGCTAATCAAGGCTCTCTATGGCTTAAAACAAGTGGGTAGAAAGTAGAAAGAGAAGCTGCATGGAGTTCTGACAAATCTGGGTTTCAAAGCTTGAAATGCTGATGATTGCCTCTCTATCTATTGTACAACAAAGACAAGATTGTTCTTATCGTAATAGTCTATGTGGATGACATGCTTATAGCAGGTCATGATATTACTCAAATCGTGTCTTTCAAAAGAAATATTGATAAACATTTCAAGATTACAGACTTAGGCAAGATTCACTATGTTCTAGGTCTACAAATCAGATGTGACCATCTCAATCATATCATTTATCTAAATCAGTCTCGTTACATCGATTCCATTCTAGAATGATTTGGAATATTGTCCTGTCATCCCATATCTACTCCTCTTATCACCAATCACAATTTGTCATTATTACAATGCTCTCAAACCAAGGACAAACATATTTTATACAAATTATATTCAGACGGCATCAATTATTTATCCCTCATTGGCTCGCTACTTTATGCTACCCAAACACGTCCCAATATACAATTTGCAGTGAACCTACTAGCTTGCTTCTCTGATAACCCAGGAATTGCTCACTTTGCTGCCTGCAAGAGGATTTTGCAGTATCTAAAAGGCATCAAGGAGTACAGTTTGAAATTAGGTGGCCTATCAACCAATGAGATGCACTTGGTAGAGTGAAGCAATGCTAACTGGGCACAGGATAATCATGACAGATGATTTGTGAGCAGTGATGAGCCTGCATTGTGGCTGGCTACAGATAGCACCAATACCCATACCTCACATTAGCCCACTAGTACCACCAGAAGCGCCATGCTCTAGCACTTCCAGCACTATTTTTTCCATATTTTTACACTAATAACTTGCAGCTACAGACTCCAATTACTCTTGGACCACTTTTTATGGCACCACTTATTCTTTGCACTACTGTTGACACCTCACCACACCTTGCCACTTGCACTCCAAGGCTATATATTTACACAGACACTTGGCATCAGACAATCTGGCATAATACTCTTAGCCAGTGGCAGTGCTTACAGGATGAAATGATAAAGTATTTCCATGACAGCATTATTATGGGCATTTTTACTATACAATTCAATTCACATCATTTACTTACATTCCCATCAGTTCACCACCCTCTAGCGGTGCTTAACCTCTTAGCGTCAGCTAACTTTCTTTACTATAAATACTTACTTTTTGTTAGTAGTACAGAGAATTAATTTGGCAGTAGGGATCGTATCCCAACATTTTGATCACCATATGCAACAGACTACTTCTTGTTGACCATGTCAAGCAAGAGGACTCTGCTCTAGTTGTCTATCTCTCTCTCTCTAGTGCCTTGCAACTACGGCTTGGCTTTCATGCTTAGATCTTCTAAGCAATCTCATCCTTTTATTATTACATTCTAGGTGCTAACACTTAGCGCCTCTTAGCGACCTTTTCCCACACCTCTTAGTGCCTTCCTTAGCAACTTTTCTGCACTCTTAGTGCTTCCTTTTAGCAACTTTTAGTGCACTGTAGCCATACTTTGGAGCCTTATGCAAGTGCCTCCAATCACCCACTTTCCTTGCCACCAACTTCTTGTCTACTGTGTGTTTCTGGAACCTGTCTGGGACTCTCACACACACTTAGCATGCCCAAAGCTATATCGGCTAAGTAGCTGTACTAGCAATAGTACATGCAGTACTCAGCTCAATTTGGGCGTCATCAGCAGTTGGTGTTTCAATATAAATAGTGGCATAGTCTCTTGATCCTTGAAGAAGCAATTAGTTACAGCTACTTCGACTGTCAAAGCTGAATATACTGCTTTATCTAACACAACCAGAAAGGCTATCTGGTTACAAAACCTGCTCAAGGATCTAAAATTCCAACAAATCAAAGCTACCATCATTCACACTGACAGCACTGGCAGCATAGCACTCTCAAAAAATCCTGTAGGCCATTCTCAAGCCAAACATATCAATATTCATTATCACTTCATACATGAACATATTTCTTGTAATAATATTCAACTACAACATATCTTTATCCATGAAATGATTGCAGACATGTTAACTAAAGCTTTACCATGTGAAATGTTTGAAAAACATTGTGCAAACATGGGAGTTGTGTTACCAGTTTCAACATCAAGTGGGAGTGTTGAAGGGTGTGATGTTTGACACTGTCCACTTTCAAATGACATCATCATTACCTCATACACATGTATGTTTTCTTTGTTTTACTATAATACATTTATTATTCTTTTATGACATGACATACTTATATATATGACTATAAATATTATGTGGAGACCTGGGGTCATGTCATCTTTTGGCATTAACTCCAGGTACATCATTTACTTTATATATCATTTTACTTGTATTTACATCTTTTGGCATTATTGACTCCAGTTTATTATTGTATTGTCTACTGTATACGAATATACATATTATCGTTGTGCAATAATGCTGCAACAACAAGTCTTTTTTCACTGCCCTCTCATGCTCATTTTACCTTCAAACTAGTTTTCCCTATCCATCCTACCTGGAATGATGAACTAGAATATTAGAAAGAATCACTACTTAATAACAATTAAAACTATTGTTTTTATGTGACTAATGTGAGTGCTTTTGGATGTTACAATTTACTATGTGGAGCTGCTGCAGAGAGCAGTTGCAGGTGAGACCTATCCCCAAGAGAGTCTCACCTCAATGACCATTCTCTGAGTGAGTAACTTAGTCTGAAGGGAGAATCATAGAAGATGACCTGAGCATAGAATAGGAAAACATTATATTTTGTAAATAATGATATTTGTCCTATGTCCATCAGCTGCTGCAGTTTGTTGCATGTACTAGATAGAATATATGAATTGAAATGACAAGAAAGATTGTCCAAAATGGAGTCCAAAAATGAATAACAAGGGAGAGGTGGGAGGGTGTGCAAGAAAAGTATGACTAGGGAATAGAACTCTAGTATCAAAAGTGTATGCATAAGCTCATAATCATCTATACTAACTGTAAGCTTTTTTTTTTAATGGTATCTCTATGGGCCACAAACAGTTTACAGAGTCAGCTCTGTGGCCCAGAATAAGGCTACTTGTCACACTACATTAGCTTCAATGTAATCCTCAGCTGACAATAGTACCAATAGATAGTGTTGAAAAAGTAGAAGCAGAAAGGTAAAAAAAATGACAGCAGAAATAAGAGAATGAAGAAATAAAGAGTGAAAGCAGGAAGAAATGAGAAGTCCCCTGACAACCTCCAGCAGTGGCCACACTCACTCTGTGGCACCAGGATTTCTTCAGACATTGGCATTTTGGAGGTCTCACAAGTACTAGGGAGAGTGGTAGAACTGCAAGGAGAAGTCATGGAAGGAGTAAAGAGAAGGACAACAGGTGGGTTGCTAGCTATAGCAGGATCAGGAGTGGGGCTAGCACCTTTGATAGACATAAGAATGTTAATAATGCCCAAAGTTTGGTCAGTAACAATATAACAATAGTGTTACCATACCAAAAGCTTGCGTTGGACGTGCTAAAAGTGATGTGAGGAGTCCCAGGCAGGTTCCAGAGAACGCACCTATAAAAATAAGGTAGAGTCGGAAAAGGGTCGGCAAGTGTCAAGCGCTAAGGCAAAAGCGCTTAAGGAAAAAGTGGTAAGCAAACATGGCAATGTAAGTGGCAAGAACACTGTAAGCTTAGCAAAGTCTAAGCAACGTTAATGCCTGCCATAGCTGCAAGGCACGAGTTTATTGAGGGCTAGCACTAGTCTACAACTGCCGATGACTTCAACGTTGCTGACCATAAATGAGATCTGGACCGTAAGGGAAACTGGAGTAAGGGGGCAGGAAACTCTGTTCTTGTTTTTTCTATGTACAAGTTGATAAGCACTTTTATACTACTGCAAGGTTACCATCGCCAAATAACTAATAACGCCAAAGTGTGGTGAACTTGGAAAATTTATGGGGTGGCTCCAACAGTTTCAGATTTCTACTGTCCATTCAAGACGCTTAGCGACGCCAGGCGGCAGATTGCGACGCTAAACTATTAAGCCATCAACCTTCTGTCTATCCAAAATACTAAGTGATGTCAGGCGCCAAATCGAGGCGCTAAGCAATGTCAGATGCCAAGGTCAAACGCCAAGCTGTCTGTCAGCTTTTGATAGATCATCAATCTTCTCGCTAAGCACTGTTGTCAGTGACTGATGCCATCTGTCAGTTGTCATTCTTGCTGCCGTCAGCGCTATCCTTGATCGGATCTGCTTCTTGCCGTACGCAGCTGTCAAATATCGCCAAAATTGGTTAATTAGCGCGTACTAAGGTATCCTGAGCCGGTGCTGCTTTGCCGTAGCCTGCCGTTGATGTGCTGATCCTGTATAGGGTCCTATCAATGTCATCAGTAGGAGGGTGATAGGACCCCATACAGGCTAGGTACATGTAAGGATGACCTCTAGAGGCTGTAGCTCAGTCACACAGCTGGCAGAGGGAAATCCAAAGTGTATTAGAGTATGTACTGACAATATCATAATAACTACTCACCTGGCAGAGGGAAATCTAAAGAGAACAAGTTTAGGGATTTCCTATGCCAGGTTGGACGCTTCTGGGGTCTCTGAAGCATGGAAAACAACTGTACAGTACAACAAAACCTTAAAAACTCAAAAATTGCCTACACAAACAATTGCACAAATAAAGGGCAAACTCTGGCAAACTCTGGCTTATATAAGTGGTCTGGAAGCAGTGCTGAGGGGCCCACACTTGTCTGAATGATAGCTAAAGAACCAGAGCACCTCAAAGATTGAGAATAGTACTAACAGATAGTGTTGAGAGAATAGAAACAGCAAAATGAGAGAATGATAGAAAAAATAAAGAAATAAATCAAAGGAGAGTGAAGAAATAAGGAGTGAAAGAAGGAAGAAATGAGGAGTCTCCTGATATCAATGGCAGGCTTGGCATCAGCTCTGGACATCTTGTTGCACCTGTTCTGAACTTGGTGCACATAATTCATCCATTTTAGATCTTACCCAACAGCCATGCATAGCAAGCAACAGATCTGATCAGTGATAGCACTAGCAGCAGCTGGAATGACAAGTGACAGCTAACAATCATGCTGTCAGCAAGCAGTGACATGTAGCATCAATCAATTAGCACATGGTACAGCTAGCCAATAACAGTGCTTGTGGATTGAGAATAATGGCATTTACTTGTGATGGATAGCTTGATATCTACTCTACTACCTGACATTTCTTGGCACCCCTTTCTCAGTCAGATGGACAGCTTTCTTGTTTTATTTCTTATTATTTAGTTTAATGCACAACATTTAATTACATTTCTTACAGATCACCACTCTTTGGCGACCCTTAAGCCAATTAGCAATGGAGAACTTATTTTACTATAAATACTTACCATTGTCACTAGTTACCAACAGAACAAAGTACCCTGTTTACACCTCAGTTCACCCTATGGTTTAGATTTCTTAAGTATATAGTCACCAATTGTCTGGACATCTCTAGCCTGCTTGCCACAGTTATGCATATGGAACCTATGCACCTTGCATCTATGGCAGGCAATATGCAGCTTAGTTATTGCTAAGTCTCCAGTTCTCTTGCTGCACTCCTTGCTGCACCTTACTCATATCTGTTCTCTCTTTTATTTAAATGCTGATGATGCCCAAAGTTTGGTCAGTAACAAATATATAAATACTGTTACCAAGCCAAAAGCTAGCATTGGGCCCCTTTAATGTGTCAAGGGGAGTTTTAGGCAGATCACAGAGATTACATCAGTAAAATAATAAAGAGTCAGGAAGAGGGTTGGCAAATGAGGCACCTGTAGAATGAACAGTAAGTTGAGTGCAGCAAGATAAGCAGCAAGAACATGAGGGAAGCTTAGCGAGGTCTAAGCAATGTTAATGCCTGCTGTAGATGTGAGGTGTGAAGGTTTCGTTTGATAGCAATAGTCTACAACTGCCAAAAACTTTGATGTTGCCGACTGTAAACAAGATCTAGACCATAAAGGAGACTAGAGTGGGTGGGAGCAAGAAACTCTGTTCTTCTGAGTATGCACAAGTTAGTAATTACTTTTATACTACAAGGAGTTCACTGTCGCCAAGCAGCTAATAACACTAAAGTGTGGTAAATTGGAAAATTTTATAAGGTGGCTCCAATGGTTTCAGATCTCTACCATCCATTCAATGCACTAAGTGGTGCCAGGCAGCAGATCACAATGCTAAACTATCAATCTATTGAACTTTCTGTCTGTCCAATTATGCTAAGCGGTGCTAAATTGAGGTGCTAAGCACTGTCAGCCACTAAGGTCAAATGCCAAGCTGTCCATCATTTTTAATAGATCATCAGTCTTCTTGCTAAGTGCTGTTATCAGTAATTGATGCCATCTGTTAGTTGTTATTCTGTCTGCTGTCAGTGCTATTCTTGATCAGATCTGCTTCTTGCTGTGTGTGGCTGTCAAATATTGCCAAAATTGGTCAAATCTCACACACTAAGATATTCTGAGCTGGTGCCATGCTGCCAGGCCTGCTGTTGATATGCTGATCCTGTATGGGGTCCTATCAATGCACTTTGTCATTAGTGCATTACTCTTACCACACATTTCTTACCAACTTTGCTTCCTGACTTCCATTAAGACTTGCCATTCAACTCGTTTCTGACTTGTTCTCTGGACCTGCCTGGGACTCCCTCACCACTTAGTGTGCCCAATGCATTTTCTCTGGTCAGTAGTCATAAACTGTGTCTGCTACTGATCAACTTTTGGGCCTTGTCAAGAAATCTCTACAACAATGGAGAAAGATTGAGGGTTTTAGTGATTGAATTAACAAGAAAACAAGAAGTAGAAGAACAAGCAATGTACAGTTCACCACTGGGGATTAGTGGCAATTGGAGAAGTAATTCAAAAAAGGAGGGTGCATACCACTAATAGCTCATCTACTTTAGAAACAACAAGCATGGGAAGGAACTTCATTATCATCTTTACCTTCAGCATCCCTCTTAATAGCCTCACCTTCATCAGATGACTTGGTAGTGGACAAAACAATGAAAGTAGAAGGTGCTAACTCACAGTGCTTACCAGGAGTTTTGCTAGAGAATGTGATGGCAGGTTTATGCTTCACCAAAGCAGGACAATGAGGAGATCAGGCAAAGAAAGCAGCCATAGTGGTACCATCCTGGGTCATTGGGAGTGCTAAACTTGCAGCACTAATAATGATAGGTTGATGAGCTGCTGCTAATTCTCATTGTTGCCATACAAAGTTCCTTGCCATTACAAACCAATATGGTGTGCTCATAATTCTTATGCATACTAGCATTTTTACCTTGCTTACAAGTACAAATGCCATTGAAAGTGCAACCAACCATGTCTTAATGCATTGCAGTGGTAGCAGGGGAGTGATACAGTGGGAAACCAGCAATCTTCAGGATTATTCTCAGACCAACACTTATCACACTGAAGAAGAAGTCAGCGACATTATTCACAAAAAATAAGCAGAAAGAGACCTACTATGCCAACCTTAGTTTGAAAGGCCCAATGTTTCTGAGGTGTGACAGTAATCTTCTTCTGAGCACTGAGAATTTGGACTCTGGCAAGTATTCTAGTATCAACAACAATAATGTCACAACAAAGGTGCAAAAGGTCACAGAGCTTCATGTTAGTAAACATGGTCTGCTTAGGTGCTTAAGGACACTAGGATTAGATGCTAAGATTAGATGATGCCAGAAGAACCCTTACAACATATAAAGAGACACTGCAAGTAAAAAGATGAATCTGAAGAAGATTAGAAAGGTAAAAAGAAAGAAGAAGGACAACACATAGTGTCTTTGATAAGGCTAGCACAAGTAATGGGAGTGTGCTCAATGACAACAGTAAAATTGAGGACCATGAGATAATAGATGAGTTAGTCTAATCTTGGGATCACTAAAAGGAAGAGCAATATATTTGACAGCTGAATTACAAGGAGCGATACAAGCAAGAGAGGCCTTGCTACAAAAGGGACTGCCAAACATGGGCAAAACATTGATAGAAGTAGCAAAGAGAGTAGAAGATGGAAGAGCAGTATGAGTCAATGAAGCAACTGGAAGACTAGCAAATATTGGAGAAGTATGAGTTGACTATCCAGAATCAATATTATTAATATAAAGGGAAGAAAAGGAGATTTACCTTGCCAACTTCAGTATCTGCTAGCAATGGCTTCTACTTGGGCTGAGCGCTGATGATGCCCAAAAGTAGATTAGTAGCAGATACGGTTTATGGCTACTGACCTGTATAAAATGTGTTTGGGCATGCTAAGGGTTGAGAGAGTCCCAGGCAGTTTCCAGAGAATAAGTTAGAAAATAAGTTGAATAGCAAAATTTAGTGAAGGTTGGTAATGAGAGTTGGCAAGGATGTGTGGTAAGTTAGGTGCACTAACTGCAAAAGTGCGCCTAAAGAATAAAGAGAGATAAACACAAGTGAGTATGGCAGAGGATGTGGCAAAGAAACTAGAGACTTAGCAATGACTAAGCTGCATAATGCCTGCTATAAGTGCAAGGCACATAGGTTTCATAAGCGTAACTGCAGCAAGCAAGCTAAGAGTATTTAGACAGTTGGTGACTATAAACTTAGTCAGCTCAAAAGAAATCTGAACCATGAGATGAACTGAGAGGTGTAAACTGGAGTACTCTGTTTTTTTTCTAACTAGTGACAATAGTATATATTTATAGTAAAAAGAATTTGTCATTGCTAAGCAGCTAAGCATTGCCAAGGAGTGGTGAACTGTAAAGAATGTAAGTGGTTGCCATGCATTAAACTAAATATTGAGAAGTTAATGAGAATACTGTCAGTCAAGTAAAGAGAAGGCACTAAGTAATGCCAGGCACCAAGATAAAATGTCAAGCTGTCAATTATGGGGAAATGCCATTATTCTAACTTGTAAGCGCTGCCACCAGCTAGTGGTACCATGTGCTGCCTGAGTGATGCCATCTGTCAATGCTTGCTGCCATCAGTGTTATTACTGATTGGATATATCGGTTGCCATGCATGGCTGTTAGGAGTGGCTTAAAATGGATAAATCACATATACTAAGTTTGAAACAAGTGCAGCAAGGTGTCCAGAGCTGATGCCAAGCCTGCTGTTAATGCGCCTAGCCTATGTGGAGTTCTATCAGTATATCATGGAATACTATAGGCCTACTGACACTTGATAGCCTAAAAACTCAAGCAATCTTCTTAGACATAGGACATCTCTGACTTTGGTGCCTCAATACAGGCTTTACTTACCAGTCTCAATCACTATTTATCAGCTATTCAGCACCTACTATTCATTGACTTCAAGGACTCAGGAGGCTCAGAACTCATAACATTAGCACAACAATGGAGAGGCGACTCTGACCAAACTCTGATCAATTTCAAAAGGGGTTAGCATTAAATGCTGCCATTTGTCAAGGCATCTCAATTAAAAGTATAAAGAATCAATGACAATAAGACAGGATATACTAAAGCCTACCATTTCAACCTATCAGAAAATGATACAATGATTAGCGCTAGAATTAGTGCTCATAGCATTTGTCAAAATTTTTTTGACCATATCCTGAAGTGGCCTGGCCAATCAAAATTACATTAAAAAGTGAGCAGACTCATACAATTCTAAGTAGTTTTAAAGTCACTGTGGCTAATAGGCTGTAATGCCATTGGTTGCTATCACTCATATGCTGCTGGTTGCTGTTGATAAGTTGCTATTAGCTGTAACTAAAAGAAGAGGCACTAATTGATAGTGCCACAGATAGACCCATCTCTAAAATACAGTAGTGCATAGTATAAAAAATAGCTACTTATTATATAAATAACAACAAATTGTAACTTATTGGAGCACCCAGTTATTTTCAGTGTTCGAATCACACTAGCTTGACCTGACTTTGTCATTAAGTTGGGCACTACATAGCACTTACAGTTTGCTAGATAGCATTTGAGGCGCTATTATCTAGCATACTATTTTATTATATTTGCTCAAGCACACTGGAACTCTGTCAGAACTCCTCACATACTATGCATGCCAGGCATTGGAGATGGTGTTGTGCTGTGTAACATTCAGTGCACTCAACTACAGTTGATGTCATTAGCATCAATCTTGTTAAATAATGAAGCGGTCTATTATAGGTACTGAACCTTAGTGCCACAAAATCAAAATCAAACCTAACTTACAAATAACCTAGCAAACAGACACAGCCAGTTGGCCTCTTCATGCTCTCAGTACCAGGCCATGCACCACTCATGAATCTTGACTTTCTACATCCAAAAACTGTTAGGGCTGTGTAATAACAGCTATTGCTGATAAAGCCACATTATGGCAGGGACATTCTATGGTGCATCTGCAGGACCAGTATTAACATGGTTGAACAAAGAGGACACTTTTTTAAGAACATTGTGGAGGGCAATAGCAGAAATATCAGACATTCTGAAAAAAATAGAATAAAAAACACTTGTAGAAAGAGATGTTCAGAGACAATTTTTATAAGATGCTGGCAGCATCACATGGACTGTAGTACAGTCAAATTAATAACAGTGTTTGACTAAAGACAGTCAATTTTTCAGTTGGGAAAAAATAATAGGCTTCTACTCAGACTGAGTGCATCAAGAGACATTACAGGCCTACCAACACTCATCAGTCTAGAGACTCAAGCAACCTTTTTAGACTCAAGACATCACTGGCTTTTGCTCCTCAATACAGGCTTTACTTAGTACTTTCAACCACCATTTACTATCCACTATTCATTGATTTCAAAGACTCAGGAAACTTAGGACTCATAGCACTAGCACAATGATAGAGAGGTGACTTTGACCAAACCCTGATCAATTTCAGAAGAGGATAGCATTAGGTGCTGCAGGCAGCTCAATCAGAAGTATAAAGAATTAATATTGATAGGACAGGATATAGTAAAGCCTGGCACTTTGGCCTATCAGAAAGTAATACAATGTTTAGCACCAGAGTTAGCACTTTTGGATTACAGCATCTGTAAAAGATTTTCCAACCATATTCTAGAGTATCCTGGCCAATTGGACTTATATTAAAAAGTAAGCAGACTTATATAATTTTAAGTAGTTTTAGAATTGCCATGTCCAATAGGCTGTAATGTTATTGGTCACTGTTATCCATGTGCTGCTGGTTGCCATTAGCTGTAACTATGAGAAGAAGCACTAATTGGTAGTGCTGCAGATGGATTTGTTTTTTAAATACAATAGAACTTAATATAAAAGATAGCTACTAAACATGTAAATAAAAATGAATCATAACCCCTTGGAACACAGTTATACTCAGCATTCAAATCTTGCCAGCTTGACTTTACTTTGTTACTAAGTTAGGTGCTAGCATTGTCTATATCATCTTCATTGTCTATGGTGCCAACAGCAGGCACATTTGTATTGCACTATTTCATCTTCTTGCAATATCTGCATTAGAATTGCAGTGCTTACAGTTTGCTAGGTAGTGTCAAAAGCACTATTTACTAGCTAGTGCATTGTCACATCTTATTAGCTTGAGCACACTGGGACCTTATCAAAACTCCTCACACTTTACACATGCCAGGTGCTGAAGATAGTGTTATACTATGTAGCATCCAGCATTCCCAACCACAGTTGGTGTTATCACTATGCTTCCAAATTTCTGCTGCATTGAAAACTCTGGCTTTTAAGCAATGGAGAACATCCAACGTATTCTTTCTTCATAATAAAATTAAGGGAATTCTTCCTGACATTAACTGCTGGTTAGTCTATGCATGCTGGAGAGGCCACCTACTTAGCAGAATCTGGAGTTGCCTCCCACCTCATCCAAGCAGCAGGCCAATGGTCTTCAAAAGCTTTCCAACAATATATAAGAAAAAATCTGATCCTCATTTATGCCATGGCTTCTTGCCAATCCACCTTCAGGAAGACCTGATTAGAACTCTCTTGCAAAAATGAATAATTTTTAAAGAAAAAAGAATTTAAAGTTTAGAAGAAAAAAAATT
>QFEW01008432.1:0-13311 GCA_003316525.1 Termitomyces eurrhizus | reverse complement strand
TATAATATAATATTTGCTATTCTACTAACTAAAGCTATGTGGCCGATGCCACATTGCTCCTCTTTATGTTGAACTGCTTGCCTCAATTTTAAGGTTCTCCAGTTGGACTCATCACTCCACTTCCAGGGAGGTGATTGGCTCTTCCAATTCTTGTCACTCCTCAAGATCGGATTACTCCTGTGCTGATTATGCATACCCTAAGCGTGTCTCAGAAGTCTTTTATGGTTTGAATAAGAGTGTCTTGAAGTCATGTGACTGCTACAAGGTCTTGAAATATGTTCCACATTCATCTTGTGACTTCTTTCTGTGGACTCATACCTCATGTATTTGGTAGAAGACTTAACTTTGTTATTGTTGGTTTTCTGATTTAATCATAAGTTGAATCCTGACAAATCCCTGCTTGCACTCAGTCTCTTTTCCTTCCACTACCACTGTCACTTCCCATTGTTCAGCTCAACATATATACCTGCGAGCGCAACCAGAATGATCATTGTTTACACTGCTCTCACAGTGCACATGCTTGTTAGATCCACAATATGCTATGTCACGCATCTTTTATCAACCCACCCACTATCTCTTATTCAATTCTTTCATCCTACCATTTTCTATATCTACTTGCTTGTATGGGCCATTGCTAGCATGGCATGTCCAAGATCTATTTGTTGACATTGTTCTATACTGATATAGTCTTCTGCTTATATAAGCATCTGCACACAGGCTGTTGCTTACACAAGCATCTAGATAGACAAACAGTCTAATAAATCACATGACAGCAAAAATTGAAGACATTTTTTGCACACTGACATAGACTATTCACATGACAGCAAAAATTAAAGACAATATTCACACACTGACACAGGCTATTGCTTACACAAGCATCTAGCAGTCCAATGAATCACATGACAGCAAAAATTGAAAATATTTTTCTCATACTAACACAGGCTATTGCTTTCTAAGTGTATGGACATACTATTGCTTATACAAGCATCTGGCAGTCCAATGAATCACATGATGGCAAAAATTGAAGATAATTTTCCTGCACTGATGTGTCCAAGCATATTATTGCTTACACAAGCATCTGGCAGTCTAATGAATCACATGACAGCAAAAATTAAAGATATTTTTCTCATACTGACACAGGCTACTGCTTACTAAGTGTCTGGACATATTATTGCTTACACAAGCATTTGACAGTCCAATGAATCACATGACAGCAAGAATTGAAGACATTTTTCCCACACTGATACAGGCTGCTGCTTATACAAGCAATTCAGATAGACGAACAGTCTAATAAATCACATGACAGCAAAAATCAAAGACATTTTTCCAACACACCTACCTCAGCCTCAGGACAAACATCAACAATAAGAATCAAAATCACATGACAGCAAAAATTAAAGACATTTTTCCCATCAAAGAGGATGGGCCGCTGCGACACACGGCGAGACCGAGGTCTATGCGGCTGGGTATTATAGGAGGCGTGACATGGCAGTGCCAGTGTGACAGTGCTAGCATGACATGCCAGTGCAACAATACAGTGCAGGCTAGCTCATGACATAGGAAGAAATCAAGACCATATTTGTGTCAATATTGAAATATAGAGTGTGTGTATTGCTGTCCGTAAGCATAAATTGAAAAAAATAGTCCATAAATGTATACAAAAAAACGTAGAAATTCGAAATTTGTAATGTTCATTTATCTTCGTTGTCCCTGTACATGTAGAACGTGTTGATGTCGACACGACCACTGTACAAGAACAGGTACATCCCTGTGTGATGCGGTTTTGAGTTCCTGGCCTGTAAAGAGGTTCTATACGACAAAACATGCTAAAAACAGGCAACAAACCTGATCATGACTGTTGAATAGCTTAACCCTCCCCATAATCTCCTTGCAGTGCATGAATGCTCAAATAACGAGCACATGTGCTGACCTAGACATATGTTAGTCATATAGAGCCAAAAAAAAGGCACGAAGGTACGTACTTCATATCCTGAACAACACCAGTCTCTTTGTCTTCACTTTTTTCAAATTTATTCAATGAGTCGCCATCGACAGATTGGGAAACAGCATGGAAGGATTCATCGGAAGTCAACAAGTGATTCATGGATGGTGTTAGGGCAAAAATGATGTTTAATGTGTAGAGTTTAGGTTGAGCAAGGTTGAGCAATGTCTGGCACAATGTGATGGTCTGCGTCACATGTGACAACACTTCTACGCATCAGTGTTGCTTGCCTTGGCTCTTGAACAGCCAATGTTGGCCCTCCTCATCGTCCTTGAAGCATCCACACGTGAGGTGAAGAGGTTCTTCATGACCTAAAATTGAAATTGTGAGTTCAATGTCTGGCATGCTGTGACGGTCCAAATCATGCATGACAGCCACTAATATGCATCAGCATTGCTTGCGTTGGCTTTTAAACAGCCTATGTTTGGCCCCCTTGTTGTCCTTGAAGCGTCCACATGTGAGTTGCATATGTTATTAATATCCTAGAATCGAAATCATGAGTTCAGGATGCGAATAAAAGTCCTATGTAACAGTTGATGATGAAACCCTGCCCGGGCATCCACGTCGCTCCCATTAGCTTGTCATTAGCCTCCGCGTCATTCTTGGAGCATACACACATGGGCTTGGGCTTTAATGCACGTACTGTAGTCAAAATGATGAGTTCGGGTGCCGTTAACAAGTCCGACACAGCCTTTCATCATAAATATCTGTCCACGCATCAGTAGTGGAAAGGTTCTCGTTGTTCAGGCAGCAGGTGGCAAATGGGAGAGGATAGATTTGTTGTCCATGATAGATATATTTTGAGTGTCCTGTAAATCCTGAGGAGTGCATGATAATAGCATTCAAATTGTCATGCTTCAAACTCGTGTATATAGAGGGTATTGTGATATCTTTCTTGTCATGGTCAAGGGTCAGGAGGTTTTCATTTCCAGGTCGTTGTTTCCAAGAGCGTGTACAGAGGTTGGTACAAGAATTGAGCCTTCTGAGAAAATATAATATAGTAAGATGAGTTGTCACCAGTGCCAGTCTGGACACCAAAAGTATGGCTGGGATGATGTGAAGCAGTGAATTCTACAGGCCCTAGCACAGATTTAGCACCAAGAGGATGGTCCTGGCCCTGGCCATACCCAAGGGTTATGTGCGGTTCTACAGCTCTAGCACAGATTTAACACCCAGAGGATAGTTTTGGCCATACCTATGCTTTTTACCGTCATAATTTGCCAATGTTAAATAGAAACTAACTTGTGTAAATGGTTTTCTTCTCTACTGCATTCCGGAACAGAGATGGAGAGTAGAATATTGAGGGCAAGAAATAGAAACGGTGACTCCGATCTCTTGACATCTAGTAGGATATTTAAGAATATACATATGTTAGTTATTAAAAAAATGGAAGGGACAACCTCGTACCTCTGTCAACATCGAATCGGGGCTTTTCATTTTTTGTCTGAATCGGGTCTGATGAGACCCTGTTGAGTTTCTACTCATAATTCAACGGATAAAACGGTACCGTGGTTAGATAAGCTGTGTCGTCTGCTTCGCCGCGGTGTGGGCGGAATACAAATGCATCTGTGGGAGGAAGGGGAAGTGAGTAAGTTTTTATTTTTCTTATATGGGTGAGACGTAGGATATTCAATCACCAGCTTCAAAGCTTACATTCAGCTGTAATCCAACAACGTCAATGCTATCAAACATGGAAAGAATCACTAAGAACAAACTGTACCGTAGTACTGGAGACACATAGAACCCTTCATCTATATGCTGGCTTTACCCACATTTGGGATTGGCTGCATATGACCCGCCAGTAGGACTATATGAATTTCTTAGAACATATAATTGTGCGGGTGGAGGAGACATACCTAGCACTTTGAATGCCAACAACGCATGCTTGAGACTCCATGGCTGACAAACAAAACTGCTCATGGTTACATGGAGATTGCTGCAAAGCTGTCATGTCACGTTATCTAAAATCTTCCACTCCATTCTAGAATAATCCGCTGGTTCCAGAAACATGTTCCATCAGAAAGTGCCAATCACGGGCAGTCGTAGCTCCAGCAGCAGATGACAAATGAATATGTATGTTTATCATTGTTGTATGATTTGTGTTTGATTGTTCAAATCCGTTCTTGTTCTTCAATTGTCACCATGGACGGTACAATGTCATCATCTCACCACCCTCGCCTTGACAACTCTAAGTTTTATAATCACTCATGGTATTCAGACATTATTCCTAACACTCATGACCTGTCTTCTCACTTTGACAGCACACCTGTGGTGGCAAGTTACTTAGATATTCTTTATGCATGCTCTGCTGACCTATTTAAGGCGCTTGCACGTGTGTTGTCTGAGGCAGAAAAAAATATTTCTCTTGCTAGCCGTTCAGATGTATTCTCCATATTTTAAGATACTATAAATGATGTCCCTGTTTATTGTGGACTGAAAGATAAGGCACTCGAAGCCTTTTTCAAAGTTATTATGTCATATCATGTACTCAACATATACACACTTGTATGTGAGGATGAGATGCACCCTCCACAAACCTTGGGGCTGATGATGGAGAATAGCTGTTCAGTAGGTTCATCTCTATTATCTATTTCATTGTTTGAGTTTGTGTTTCAGCTGGTAAACCCTTTAAACTCACTTCCAAACCTTATCAGAAAATTCCATAAAAACCTCCTACAACATCTGAAAAAGATAAATGCCGAATCTAGAGGAGAACGACCAAGAGACCATCCCACCCCCAAGTTTATGGGTCCTTGCATGAAGCTGTACTCCGAACTCACTTCTCAGGTCAGCAATAAGGGTGTTCAAAACACCATAATCAATCTTACTAGTGCGGCGTTACATCTAAGTTGCCTATTAAATGTAATTTTAATTGATATCAGTTCGAATGTCCATTAAAGTTGCCTCAGGGTAACCTTTATCTACCGTCCGATATCACGGCAATCAAAGATATCATTGTTGACAAATATTTCCCTTCTTGACCTTATTATAATGGCTGCTCATTGTCTTTGTTGTGTATAGTGAAAGCAGATCTAGTGATCAAGACCAATTGAAATACCTCCATACTACGCATGGCGGTGCCATCAACGGTGCCGGTTCATATGGTTGCTTGACTATTATGCACAACTCCCTTTATCTGGCATTACTCGTATCCCCCCTAATGTTACTTCTTCCTCGCAAATATGGTACACTAACTGGTAAAGACTCCCTGCTACAGGTAAATTAATATATATACTTTATTTTGTTTGAGCAGCTCTGATTGCTTTTAAAGCTTTGGAGGCATGTTGGTGGGCTGGAACGTCCACATATCGTCGTCGAGGCAGATCGAGCATTGTGGAGAGTGTTGTTCTCGGCAGCTCAGGGTGGTGACCTGCTAACTGAGCTGTCATCTGCCTTGAATACCTTAACTGATCAAATCAACAAAGCGGCTCCTGCTTGGATTGAGATCATATCTGTCCCTTCACCTTCTAAGAAGCACCCGCTTGATGCTTTGCGTGTTTCTTTGATTGCTGCATCGACCACTTCAATGAGCGACGAAGCCAAACAAGATGATGATGCAAGCCCATTGTTTGGACCCGCTCTGTTTCCTGTTGGATTGGTTGACTTACCAGGACCCCTTATTCGCTTGGCAAGCCCGTCAGGTCACGTAGATATTCCTCATCCAACCATCGGTGACAAGCCTCATGGTAATGAGCAGTCTTCACCTACGCGACCTGAAAATTTGGACAACTCGACTGGTTCTCCAAATAGCATTATTGATTTAGGGGACCTTATGGACGTGTCACCTGATATCTCCAATAACAATGCTGAGGATCCCCGTCTTGACCCGTCTCCTTGTACAGACACACTCAACCATGCATTGGAAGACCCCACGGGATCCGAAAACTATAACCAGTTAACCAATGTCCCTTCCTCTCCAAATACTGTCCATGCCTCAGATAACGCTATGGACATGTCGCCTGTTATTTTGAATCGTGAAGTTGAGGATTCCCCCGAACCGGACCCCATGGACGTGGCACCTGACGTTTCGAATCGTGACATTGAGGATTCCCCTGCAGGTGCCCATGAGGTCAATCATACTAATTCCAATACGGCACCTGCTACTGGGGCATTTATTCCCAGTACAGAAGTACCGGATGGAGAACAGGTGACACCCGTAGTTACCGGTATTGGTTCACTAACTTTAGACAACGCCTCCAAGACAGCAGTTAACGACGATTTGCCTACTTCTGACCCAGCGGTGACTGTCAGCTCCACTAAGACTTCGAAAGGAAAGCAGAGAAAGTCAGCGCATATTGCGGCCAAAAACAAGCGCACCCTTGACGCCTAGGAAGAGGAAACAAAACTACACAAGTAAGGCTCACGTAGACTCTGATAGCGCTAGCAAGCCTCCCACGATGGACTCAGATAACGATAGCAATTCCTCCAACGACTCCGCTGAGGGAACGGCGGTTGCTTCACTCCTTGAAAACGTTGAGACGGATCAGGGTTACAACCTGACCCTTGAGTCTATAGTGAGTTACTGTCTATGTGTTGATCAACTGGCTGTGATTCTGGGTTTAGGATGATAAGGATAGCCATACCATCAAAGCTCCGAATCGTCTTGATCTCTCAGAATCATGGATTCTCTGCAAAGGGGACACCGTACATATACCATTGTCTGGCAGCAATGGGATGCTTGAATACACACCAAGATTTCATGTGCATATATATTCTATTCCGTTCTAGTAGCCTTCCATTCACTGCTCTGTAGCTCAACAGGGACCTTGTTTGGTTTTGCAGATTGTATGTCGCATCTGTTGCCCATCGGGATCAACCCTCATCTGTGAAGGTGATGACTCAAACTGAGTATCACTCTTCCTCTCCACTTGCTCTCTCCAAAACCTTAACGTCGCATTCTTGTATTCTTGTCATTGGGGACCAGCATATTGACCCAGGCTTCAATGCACGCTCCTTATCAGATGTATGCATCTTGGACAATGTTATCCAGGTGCATGGTACGCCCAAGCTCCTTTGTATCATTTTTATTATCTTTAATTTTAATTTTTTTTCCTGCAGATTTCACCATATCTGGTACTGAGCGTTTGAAGCATGCGACACCTCAGGATCTTCTAAGGACACTAGAATCTTTGTACCCAAGATCATCAAGTGCTTTGGATATCCCTGCCTTTCTAGAAACTTTCCCGCACCTCCTGTTCTCGAGCGCCTTGGCTGTCTGGGAAAAAGTTCAAGGTCATGGGTACTGTAAAGTGGACAATTTTTATCCAATTTCCAATATGCAATGGAATCTTGCTTCCACCAGTGGTACCCACCATTACTGGCACATCGATGCCAATGGTTTTGCTACATTCATCTTCATCGAGACTGGTGCGAAGTTGTGGTTCGTGGCAGCGCCCAAATCTGGAAATTACAATGACTTCGGAGCATGGGACCTCTATGTTAACAATTTCTACACCAGAAAGCCAAACGATAAAAAGTGGGACGTCGAGCTCCTTGTTCTGCAGCTGGGTTCCATGCTGTTTGTCAACTGATTATTTCTTTTCCTTGTATTATTTACTGATAATGTATTATTACAGCATCATGCGCCCGTGCTTACCTCATGCTGTAGTTACTCCAATACCTACAATATGCCATGGGGGTCATTTCTACAATACATCGACTCTTGCTGCCTCAATAATCAGCTTGTATCACCATTACATCACTTCGACATCAATATCCAACACGGACCACAGTCCCGCATCAGACATGGTGCTGATGCACCTCCTCACGTATTTTGTCCTTGTTCTTGTCGATTCAGTGACTGATCACGGTACATGAAGTCATTGTTACATCTGTTTATACCATTCATGTATGTGCAGATTACAACAATGGTCATGTTCCGAACACAAACTCATGGGACGGCGTGCTGATACTTCTTCATTTATGCAACTATTTTGAATTGCATGATGCACTTGTGCCTTTGGACCATGCTTGGAATGGCGATCTTCGATCCTTTGAGGTGTCCATAAAAAATCGGGTCTACGCATGAAGGCTGATGTACTGGTTCTTCTCCAATCACGAACTCAAAAGCAAGTCCAATGGCAGTATCATAACAGGTCTGCCTGCACTTGAACACATATCGTCTTGGTTCCTGGCTATCCATGCTTGTGTACTTATGCACTACAAAAAAATTGCATGGCTGAATCATATACGCAGTTCCGACGCAGATACACCCCCTTCAACAACTTGTATCAACATCCAATCCATCCTCCATGATGGATCTGCCTGGAAGGGATACACCCTTGTCCGTCCGTGTCTTGGTGCTTCCAATGTCGATCCTGCTGAATTAATGTTTGCCTGGAGGGGCAGCCGATACATTATTCGCAAAGTTCCAACAGTTGACTTCCATGAGTGTTTTCCGCATATAAGTTCTGACATTTTTCATACTTCCTCAGCTTATCCATACATTGATGGTTATGTTTGGTGGGATTCCACAATTGCACACCAACTTGGCGTCACACTCACAAATTTCAATCTCCGATGCGAAGAAGACACTGACTTGTCTTGCTGGGTCGAATTTTCTGTTGATGAATTAAAAACTTACAATGCCTGCCCCGAGGCTGGTTATATCAGCGACACCCCCCCCCGAATCTCCCATTCTCGCTCCTACAGATACGCCCCGTAGTCCCAGCCAAGCAAGTGATACATCAAGTAGCTCAAGAAATATGACCCCCCGTAGTCCCAAAGCAAGTGATACTTTGAGTAGCTCAAGCAGTGAAGACAAATCATCAGACAGGCCTGGTAAGTTGCTCAGTACAGGTGTCGATATTGTACTCATTTGCTTAATCTAGCTGCTAAGCGAATCTGACGGTCGTAGCGTTTGTTGTTTGTTATAGTTTATGTCACCACCTTTTTTTAGTCCGTTCATCCAATTATCATGTATACCATCAAACAAGACGGTACAATATCCAGTGTCTGAAACAGATAAGATTGGTAAATTGTTTACCGTGCAGAAGACGGTAAAAATGCTTGATCCAATATTTATGTCATGCTAGAGTAACCTGCTGTTGTAAGCTGCTCCAGCAGCGGTTTATGTAAGCTGACACTACAGCAATAGTTTATGTAAGCTGGTGCTCCAGCAGTCGTTTATGTAATCTACCACTTCCATTGACGTGATAAATCTCTCCTGATGTATACAGCCAATGTGGCTGTCCTGGAATTGCACTTTGACATATCAATCAAGCTCATAGATTCACTTTCCTTTATCATTTTATATCCAGTTGTCAATCCATCATGATGCCAAGATTCGTTAGATGAAGATACATAGCGGCTTGAAAAATGAGAGTTGCTAAAATATATAACTCCTTTTAGTGTGTACTTACTCACCCTCAAAGAATCAATGGTCGTGATTTCAAGCCTCTTATCCATGTCGACTGATACACTTGATATATCAAAATAGATAATTGGAGGGGCCATCAGGAACTGAGAAACCTTGATTAGTCGTCTTGCACATGAATCACACCTTGTGCTTGTATAGCACCAAAAGTCATCAACATGCTCACAAATGGATGGTCTTTCTGGCATCAGTATGATCATTACTGATTTTGATTTCACTCTCCGATGGGCCGTGGCATGGTGAGCTGGACAGACCATAAACAAATCAAGCACATCTGATATGTTGACAAATAGTTCGTTAATCAAAGAGTGTACAGACATGTATTCATCAAATGGGAACTCTCTGTGATTCCTCTGAGACAGCTTGGTCCGAAGCCATTCCCCGGTCTCCTCAAGGGCCTCATGATCTCCCAGGGCAATACTATGGAAATCCTTCACTAGATGTTTGTTTAGATGCGGGCTCAATGCACTAAGCTTTTGAGACTATTCTGGAGGATCTTCTTGCCATAAATTGTATATAATAGACAATATAGAATCATATGTGCAACTGTTCAGCTTCCATGAACAGGCAAAGGGAGGACAAGTACCTTGCAAAATAGACAGACTATCTGCGTGACTCAACCATCGGCGTTTGCTTGAACCATGCTCAATGTCTTTCTGCATCTTCCGTTTTCCTGTGCTGCATGGATCCTTGTATACCTTGGCCCCTCTGGCAGGGATGAAAGTGTTTTTGGGCAATGGCCTTTCTTGTAGTGGCTTCTCTCTTGATATTATATGCCAATTGATATCTATGTACCCTGAATCATCAAATTGATCATTTTTACCCCATCTCAGGGATGGATGCAAATGAGGAGGAAAGTATGTGTCACTTTTGCATTGTCTAAATGATGCTATCAAATCGGACCATCTTGGAGCGTCATGGAAACCCTTTGGCAGCTTCCCTACATACCTCAGCCTCATTATCTCATCCAGCAACTCCAAATCCCGGAACTCCTGACGTAGTGCGCCAGTTGCTTTTCCTTGAATGACAGTTTTGTCAAATCCACATATTATAATAGTGCCGGCTGCAGTAGCGCTTTGGGACAGTGCTGTATAGTAAGCCTGATGGGATTGACATTTGAACAAGTCAACATGATTAAAAGGCCTAGTCTTCCCTTGGCTAGCGTAATCGGTTATAGCATAGTTGACGAGTATTTCGATTTGTGATTGTGAAATTGTAATCTTTTGGTCGTTAGGTAGACTGCATTCAGTCGAAACAGTGCTTCTAGTTATTGGTACTACGTCTTCAGAAAGACCTTCTATTTGTACGTGATGTGGTAGATTCTTCAGTTTTACAAACAGTGTGTCTATCATACGTTGACCAACAGAACCCGTACATGACTTCCATCCATATACATAACCTTCTTGACCATTTGTGATACAGAGCTCTGTGGCAATGTTAGTCTTAATGATAATAGGTAAGTTGATGCATAGCGACAGTTTGCCTGCAACTTGACCAGATGTGGATGATGGAGGCTGCTCCCATAGCTGAATAGAGGAGTGTAGAGGAACTCTGTTTCTACCTGATGCTCCTCGACCTTTACCTTTGCATGTGCTATCGTCATCCTTGTCAAGTACAGTATTTTCGCTAAAGAAATCTGTCAGCTTGAGTCCACTCTCCAGGGCAAATCTGCTACTTCCAACCACATTGACAGCATCTTTATCTATGTTGTGTGCTGTTATGATAGACACATTATGGAAGTCATCATTGAGAAGCGAGGAGTCTGAAAGATTGGAGACTCGCCAAGACTCCAGAAACTGGATATCGTCTTTGGTGCATGCTCAATACCTCATGTTAGCAAGGGCCATTCTAAAGGATTTGTCGTCTGGACTTTGCATTGTCTGTCTCATATTCTGTCTCAATATGACTACTGTAGTAACCTGGTGCCAAACTGCTTTACCCAATGCAGCCTTTTGTTTGTTCAGATCTATAGATTGCATACCCACACTGCGACTGTACAGCACTGCATTCTCACAGCCAGTTACTGGCGGCAGCTGAGCAAAATCACCAGCAAACACCATGTTCATACCACCAAAAGGGAGGTGCAACAGACCTGTAATCTGAGCAAGGCACGCTGATATCTTGTACATATCCCTGCAAGACAACATGGATACTTTGTCAAAAAATACATATTGCACCCCGATAAGGCGTGACTTTACTTGAGCCAGTTGTGCCAGAGAGTCATGTACCATATCATTAATTCCAAACAGATAATGGTAAGTCAATCCACCTAACAGTGATGCTGCAGTGCCGGTAGGAGCAACCACTGCAAACCCATGAGATTCTCCACAGGCTGCAAAGTATTGGGACAGCGCCTTAAGCACCCGGTGCCCTCCATACCCCCCATATACATTCTCAACTGTTTGGGGTTAGAAGTGGCAGCATGGTTAGCCACTATTCTAAATGCTCTGGTTTGTTCCTCATTGAGATTGAAACTGGTAGTAATTTTGGGTATAGTGGGTTCCCATTTGATATTCAAATGTTTTTTCTCTAGAAAACTACGATCACATACTTCCACAATGCCCAGCTTGTTTTGTTTGTCCGATCTTCCAACATGCTGTTCACGAACAGACAACATGTCTTTTTGCCTATCTTTTAGTATGGACGCACGAGTTTCACTGACCTTATGTCTCCAGTAAGTACTGGGCATGTCTGACACAGAAGGTGAATGCTTTGTTGTAACAGGGGAGGTTTGGCCCATTACAGGCTTATCCCAATTCAGGCTCGTCATGGTGGAAGTCATAATAGCCATATCTCTCCGACGTTTTAGTTCGGTTTTGCCAAGCTCATTACTACAGTCAAGGTCTATCCTGTAGTCCTCAGGTTGTCTGTTATCTTTGTCGTCCATATAATCCTTTTGTTCAATATCTCTGACATTGGAAACTGAATTGTCCATTCCCGGGAATGCCACACCGCCTCGCTTCAACTGTGCATAGAAATCGTCACGGGCATCCAAACACTCATACTTAATATTCATATTAGCCATAAGACACAGTTGCCTTTCAGTAAAATGATGGTTGTCAAATGCCGTGCTCCATAAATCATACTTGTTTTTTAAATCAGCACCTGAACACCAAGGCTTGAATAAAGTAAGCATTGTGACACAGTATTCATCTCTATCCCCTTTATCACGCCTTGGAAGAGTAGGACCAATGAAATTGGGCACGCGCTTCTGCCCTGGCAGATATACAAGGGTAGCATGAGAGTCCAACAAGGGATGATCGTCTGTAAATTTGACGGTCAGTGTGTTGGCCAATTTAGACTTGCAACTTTTGTTCCCTCTATGAGTTGATTTTACTTGTTCACATCTAGAAGCCCATTCGTACAATGTCATGTTGCACAATTCTATGCCACAGTATATGTAGTCAAACACAGGAGATAGTCCCACCACTTGGCCTTTCTTTCTGATGATCGCTATTTTGTCAGATCCGTATGAACTGTCAGTTGGCTGATCATTGGGCCAAGCACGTTTGACCTCGCAGATAAAGCTGGGCCAATGAAGATTGGTGAATTTATGGTCAGTGTAATGATTGGGGTTACCAAGAAGGTACATACATATCATCGGGGAACCCATTTCTGACTTTGCACTCATTACATTAGCCATTTTTGTCATGAGAGACCTTGCTTTTTCTTGCTGTGAGAGAGGTCCGTTAACAATATCTTGGTATTTTGTGAGCACTGTGTCAATGGCCTCAAATGCTGTGTACGTTTTAAGCAATAATTTAGTTATATCTTTAGTGACATATAAAAGGACACCCCTGACCACCGTTCCCAAACGAAGACTAGTTACATCAGTGTTGCATCTAAACAAATAACTCAAAGATGTGGTGAATGTGTTCAGCCATGGTTCCGCTTTACACATATTGAGCACACCTGTTAGAGGGTCGACTTCAGT
>QFEW01008430.1:3322-27526 GCA_003316525.1 Termitomyces eurrhizus | reverse complement strand
GAAAAAGGAGGGAAGGGGAGACGTGCAGCCTTGAGTTATTGCAGGGAGGAAGGGAGAGGGAGGGAAGTGGGGAACCTCGAGGAGGGTTTATTCATGCCATGAAGTCTGCCAATGGAGGAGGTTTTCACTCGTAGGCTGATGCCCGCCAGCGGCTGCTGATGCACATTGACATCTGCTAGTGTCCGCTGGCATCCGCCACGCCTGCATGTGCATGTGTGTGCCTGCCTTTTATCAATCCAGTGGACCGTGTTATACAGCACATTGTGACACATCCGTGGCTCTGTATTCTACGGCACTGTGGGGACTGCTCCACTCCAGTGTAGCGGACTCCACTGGACACGTATGGTACGGCACAAAGCGAGCTCCTGTACAACGTATGACATGTACCGTTGTGATGCCCTACCCTGCATTTCCAATGTATCAATTTCCGATAGAAAACAGTCTTCAGACAGAGGAAATTTGCCTGTTTCTATTGTAAAACCTAGCTACAAAACAGGCAACAGTTTTCTTTGCCCTTTTTTTGATAAGAAACAAATTATGGCCTCAGTAGTGAAGTATTAATGTAATTATTAGCTGCACCGATACAAATGATTAATAAAGGGTCTTCTACTATTATTATGAAACCGTTCTATTAAAGACGTTTAATCTATAAGAGCTTTACTGACAATAGAGCAAAGACGACGTACCATTCAATGTTCCTCATGAGAATTGCGCCTAAGGCTCCAATGATGGTGGACACCGAACACCGCATAAACCCAGCAGCATGTGTTTAGTCTTGACGTCCAGCTACGGGTATAGAATGTATATATAGATATTCTACTAACTACAATAAAAATAACTAGAAACAGAACGTTTAGTATGAGTGTTTCGATATGCATAAAGTGAGCATACCTGGCCTTGACTATGCCCAGATCTACTTGATGAGGTATCGTTACATTGCTGCACTGCGCATTACATTGAGCAAGTTCGATCATCAAGAACACTTCACGTACCAAATTCTTTCCACATGAAGTGAAATCAGGCTTGTTAGGTTCATGGCGTACTATATGTTTGACGATGATGAGCTTTGCGTTCCACTTGACCTCTTTTGAAGCATCCGAGTAAGTCCAAACTTCATCAAGCCGTTGATTTTTGTGAGTATGGAATGCGGCAACGAGAATTCCTTGTCCATCAAAAGCTTTTGTTGTGAGATGGGTCCGTTTGTCATGATGCGTATAGCTCCTGACTCAAGGTCAATGAACGAGCAAACCAAGAGGTCAAAACATACAGAAAAATGAGATGAGCAGGTCTAATGTGATACAGCACATCTGAATACCTCTCCGTCACCTGGAGAATCCCCTGACATCATCTCTGCCATCATATTTAGAGGGAGGAGCACCATCAAGGGGCACACAAGGGAGCGGATAAAGACATAAAGGAAAAAATAGTGGGACGACGTAGAGAAGCTCGGATTGGAGAAGACATCAAATCGAGTAGTACGCGCCTTGGTTTCGGGAAACAAAGCATATAAATACCTCTGCTTAGGCAAGGAGATACTTGGAATTATAATGTCAATGATACGGTGGTGGCGACCTGTATTCATCACAAACACATCAATAAGGGATATAGAAACAGCGATGGTGAACGACCACGAGAAAACACATATGATTTGGAGTAGAGTCTGAAGTAAGTAGTATGGGAATCCGAATAACTGTCGGAAGAGTCTGAATAAGAATATTTAACTTTGAGCATAGCCCATTGTTGCTCCATGTTAAGCCGTGCGCATTAATAATTGGTCGTAATGACAGCTTGTTGCATGGCAGACTGTCAAAATCAGTAATTGCCATGATCTAGTAAATCAATGATTTGTTGTCATATATGTATTGCGCTGGATAACAGACCTCTCAAGTGACAATAGGTGTTCATTAGATAGTGGTGATATGCCAAATCTTTCGGGGGGTATATCAGCACTGGTATTCAGGGATCGCTCTCCACAGAAGGCAGCCAAGGAAATAAGTCATAATGCATGTGTCTGCTCCGATATATGATTTTCGTGTGGCGGCTATTATCTGCGATCTAATAGCGTGTCCTGTCGTGCCTGTACCAGGCAGGACATAGAAAGACTCACAATTAGTCATTGAAATAGGCCTATTTTTGGGTCGACTAGACATCCAATACATCTGGCAAGGAAAGAACATCAGCCAAATAAAATTGGAACATTATGGACCGAGTGGGTGTAGAGAATGTGTTAAAACAGACTCAACTGTGGCTACATTCTGGCATATGTAGATATCAAACATTAACATAGTAAAGCTATGGAACAAATGACGTTAAAAAGGGAAGACACTATTCCCACACATATATGTAACCATACTAGTATCACATGACGTTAAAAAGTGAATACATTATTCCCACATATATTTGTAACCGTACAGATGACGGTAGTATCACATGACATTAAAAATCGAAGACATTATTCCCACGCATCTCTGTAACCATACATACATATAGTATGTCACATGACGTTAAAAAGTGAAGACATTACTCCCACGCATACATAGTCTACTGCTGACTAAGTAACCGTACAGATGAACGGTAGTATCACATGACATTAAAAATTGAAGACATTATTCCCATGCTTACCTGAAGGAAGTAATGGCAATGAGAACAAACACAGTCACATGACGGCAAAAATCAAAGACATTTTTCCCACACATAGTCCGCTGCACAGAAAAACCTCGATCTATTCTAGATCTCGGAACACCCTCAATGCTGTACGACAGGATCTCGCGCATATGGATGTGGCCAACCGATGTACTAATGGTGTGTCCAAAAGTGTCCTCTAATGTGAGAAGATATAGACAACAATTGCAGACATATACGAGGGGGATAATCAGATAAACGCACTGCTATTGAGGGATGGCACAACATCAAGACAAAACTCTGGACTAGACTGGGTACGGAGTTCAGGCCTTGAGATTGGTTGCTTCTGAAGTCACCTCACACTTGATTGTTGTCCCATTTGACACATTTCCCTGTGGCAACAAGCTCTCAGACTTGTATTCAGAGCCATCGCTACATCTTTACCTCATCCTTGAGTCTACATCTACATCTACATCAACTTACTCAGCGTCACGTCAAGTACCCTCTATCAATACACCAGAACCTTTACAGCTTGGTCACATGGGTAGGGGTGGATGTATAGTATGTTTATCGAGAATTACCTCGGATACAACAACAAATGCAGGGGGTTGCAGTTGAAACGTCTTTTGATCAATTGGTACTCTATGTTCGATATTCCGCTAATACAGAATCTCGTCACATTGCGATGATGATAAATCATGCACGCACGCAGTATATAGCACCTCCCAAGAACATCACACAAGAAACGACGACTAAAAAGCAAAAACCCAGGATAAAACCCCACAAGCCTGCACACAAGTCAAAATGAGAAATACAAAAAAGTGAAGCACAACGCTCTGAAACGATGCGCAAAGATGTGAGATGTGTCAGGTGACTGATTGATATCCCTCCTGGTTTGCTGCGTGGCATGGGTAGCCGAAGGCATGCCATTGTTTCAGAAGTCACATACTCTGTGATAACAAAGTGAAAGGCTATTGACCAGAACAATTCAATGGCAAGGTAACAACTTACAGAATGCCTGTGAGTCTGGAATACTGTGTTGGCAGTACATCATACATCTATGCCAGCTGGGCTAGAGCAAGAGGTTGCGAAGGGTAGTCTCGCTGAGGCTCTGGAGTGAGAAGGTTGATTGGGCTTCAGAACAGAGATCCCAGCTCTGCTGCGTGGCTGAGACTTGTGGATGGGCCATTGCCTTATGTCGGCACCAACCATGGCAGATGGTGTTGATTATAAGAGAGAACTCAGGAACTGTCTTTGTTGACAGATCCTTGTGACTAGCAGCAACTTTTCAGTGTGAAGCTTTCATTGTATATAATTATACATAATTCCCTGAATTCTTCACTTGTTCTCCAGTCCTTCCTGGCCCCTCTTTCACCAATCAGGATACTGCTCTTTTATGCCGCTGCCTTTCTTAAAACACTTTTTGATTGTATGTCCCATGCAGCTGCAAACCAGATTAGAGCAAGTGCTCCTGTCCTTAGCATTGTGGCTAGTTTATGCCACCAATGCCTGAGCTGACTTCGCAAGGGCTATTGCAGATGTGCTATAGAGAAGTGCGTGTATAGTTAGTTGCACAATGACCTCAGCAGAGGTCTTCTCATTGGTCAGGAACCTAGTAATAGGTGCCCATAAGCTGGGCATTGACTTAATGATGTATGCATGGAAATGCTGGTCATTGATTCTGGCACCCTGATTATTTGCTTTGCCCATGCAGTTCACAGTGCCTTAAAATATGCTTCAATGCTCATGCCATCCACATACTTGATTAAGACAAGCTCCTTCTCAGCATAAATAAGACTCAAGTCTGACTGAGCATCATACAAGGCCATCAGAGATAGCCATGCATTGGCTGCAGATCCATTCATCTTTACTTCTGCACCAATTGGATTTACAATGTTCAATGTCATCATACTCCATGCAAACATGTTACGTTGGAGCTATTCATTTGCAGTAGGGTTGGTGGCACCCCACCATGTCATAGTTGTGGTAGAGATAGGAGCCTTGGAGTCAGACATCGCAGGATCAGTGATCTTTCTGGTCAAATAACCTAGCAAGCCATGCCCATGTGTGGCTTTAATAATCATTGTTTTAAAAGCTGTCCAATTGGAGCCATCAAACCTCTTTTCCATTGAAAAAAGGAACAAAGAAGGGTTGCTCTGAAACATATCAGGGGTTAAAGTTGGGTTTGGTTTTCTTTTTTTTCTTTCTTTTTCTAGGTTAGGAAAAAAAAAATTAGTGTCATTTCACTAAGTGGCACAGGGCCAGTAACCTATTAGATACAGAGACTCAGTCAGTGTATAAACAACTAATATTTGTTTTATATACCTGTTAGATACAGAGACTAATAAATATATATTAATGAGCCTATCAGCTTAGTAAGTTGTGATTGCACATATCTCAGTTAATGTATAAATGACTGAGATATGCTATATCTCTGACCCAATCGTATGTTTTCTAACTGTATAGTTTTTTTCATATCCATCTATTTTCCATTCTCTGTGACACACTACTCATGTATTTAGTTCTTATGACTCATATGTACTGTGATCCCTCTACAACAAACCTCTATAGCATAATTTTCTTTAGAGGTCCCTTCATATTGTTGTACTTACTCATGTGGGTAGACTTATAGGCATAAGCATTATAGACCTTAGTCCTCACATACACTGTATTATTTGCAAATGAATAATAAAAATGATGGTCTAGCCTGCCTCTGAGAGCCTCCAAAAGTTCAGGAGAGTTGATGATGGCCTATCCTTACAGGGATAGCAAAGATGAGGATGTGACATACATTAGTTCTGATGAGGCTACTCCTAATAAAGAGGAGTGTAAACATAAGAGAGGAGTGCATATTGCATGTAATTTCAAGAAGCAGAAGAAGTGTAAGAATGAAGCAGCTAAGCTGGAGTGCAACTTAAAGAGGCTACTGGGATTATTCTCTTGAGCATAGAGATTTATGTATTTGCTGATTAAACAGCAGAGAGGCTCAATTTGTTCTTCAAAGGCACCTTATTGTTAGCCTCTTGCTCAGATCAGCCTCTAACTACTTCTCAGAGTAGATGTTGGCTGGTAAATCAATTATATGACTGCCTTTAGAACCTCCTGAGACATGTCTGCTGCCATCTACTTACTCTGCTATCTTCTTCATTTTCTTCAGCATTTGCATCAAAGACTGCAAGCTTCTCTCTGATGCTAATTATAATATGTCTGAGGATGTCAGCTGCACATTCTCCCTTTCTCTTTGTTGTGCCAACAACAATGCTCCACTTCCTTGGCCTTCAGAAGGTTGAGTGTCATCCTTTTCACAAGCTTGCTCCAGCTTATTTCTTTTTGGCTCTGACTCTATAGCTGTCTGCTTTTTAAGAGCTTTGTTAAATGTTGCAATTGTATTATGCTGCCTCTTTGGCAGCAGCAAAATTTTATCTAGCAGACTAGTAACCAATATCTATGCCATCAGATCCTGCAAAAACTCTGTTTTCAGAGAGACATAATGACCCATTTGTAGCAGCCATCTCCACAGTGCTTTAGCCTGTGATTCTTTCTGCAACTGCTCCCTCTCCAACAGTTGTTCCTTTCCTTTCTTCTTGTTTTCAACTATTTTTTATTTGTGGAAAAGCAGCCTCACCTCTTTATATGATCCTTTCATTGGGCCCCATCTACTTTGCCTCCAATCCTCTTATGACTTATCCTATAGAGACTCCTGTAGTATCTCATAGTTATACTGAACTTGATGCCTCCCTTCTTCTCACCTCTGAAGTCATCATTGGCTCCAAAGTCATATGCCTCTGGAATTACTCATTCAGAAAACAATGCATTATTATTTGGTCTAAACAGTTAAAGCAGTGATATATGAATCTTCAGCACAATTCTCCATGCCTAAAAGTGCTGCTGTAAACAACTCCAACACATAGTTAGACAACTTTGGTTTAGCCTAGATGATCCTATACAGCACAATAAATTTTGGACACAGCTTAGCATTTGCTGTCTTGAAATGCTCTGTCTCCACATTCTGTGCCTTCTGCTACTTTTGCAGCCACTTGCTGTGCTAATACTTCTGAATCTGTATGGCTCAAATATCTATTACATGATACTTAACCTCCTGGTAGTGCTAATATGGTATATCCTTTCTCTTGAGATCAATATGTAGATTTGCAATAATATAGTGATGAGCCTTATAGGATTCATTCCAATAATTGCTCTTGAAATAGCACAATAAACAATTGGCTACTTTATTAAGATCTCTTTTGACATAGGTTATGTCAAACTTATAACAGGACATATAGTCAATTCATTGCTACTAATGCAGCAATAAGTTAGCTTGATTTTTAAAAAACTCAAGAGCTTTGTGGTTGGTTATGATATGAATGTCATACTCTATCAATTTGTTTTTCCAGTTCAGGAGGGCCTCCAAAATAATGAGCATTTTCAGCTCATGCATAGCATAGTTTTACTGTGCATTTGTGAACTTTTTTAATATGAAGCTTGCTAGTTGGCAAGACTTTCAGGATGAATCTTGCCCATACATTGTCCTCACACCTATCTTTAATGCATCATAAATGAGCCATATTACTTCATTACATCATAGATAGATAGGCTATATGATCAGTATGTGGTTGCACATCTGTTTAACTATGTTAAAGCAATGCTGATATGCAGGATGCTATACAAATGGTGCCCTATTTTAAGTGATAGCCATAAGCAGTCCCATGTAGGTTGTGACATTTGGCAGAAATATTGATATATAGTTTACCAACCTGACAAAATGTTGTACATCACTATAGTTTTGTAGTGTCTGCCAGTCACAAATGCAATCCAACTTATCCTGATCAGAATATTATACCTTAATTATCAATTACATGTGCCAAATAGTTTACACAGTCTACATATAGTTCATACTTCTTCTACTTCAGATAGAGTAAATTTGAACACAACTGCTCAAATACGACATGAGGATGCTTTTTGTGTTCCTTGATAGAATGAGAGTAAATGAATATGTCATTTAAATATACATTTATGAATCTTTCAATAACATCATGAAAGATAGACATCATTAACTATTGAAAGATTGCTAGTGCATTGCAATTTCCAATTTGCATAATATTACTGACATACATGCTAGTAATAAACAAAAATATAGTCTTTCCTGATTAATTTTCAATCTAACCTTGGCTCTCACAATATTTTCCTGAATCACTTTCTATTGATGGTGTTGTCATTGCACTGACATGCATCTAATGCTATGTGTAGTGTCCCATCTTTCTTTGAGATACATAATAGTAGTGTGGCCTGTGATGCAGGTTTTGCTTCCCACCAATGTGCTTTAAGATAATAGTTCATTTTTTCTCACAGTTGCTGCTGCAAAACTATCAGACACTGCAAAAAGTCATACTTTCATTGCTTTGCATCATCAATAAGGTAATCTTGTGGTTAACCTTGTGTCAAGAAGGCAGCTCCTTCTTGATCTCATTTATTATATTGGCAAACTCTATCTGCTACTGCTAGCACAGCCATGGGATATTATTCTGAGACAACTCCATGGTCTGGCTCTTGCTTTTATCACATCTTAGCAACTGTGGTGGCTCTTCCTATCATTCAGCTCATGGCTCTAGTTATATTTTTCTCTTAGGTATTGTATCTGCTCTTTGCAGTCATTTGAAATAGACAACTGTACTGATACCATCTTCTTTGCTCTTCTTGATGAGACTGACCCTCCTTCTAGTCATACTTTTTCTGTAGCTGATATCTTATCATTTATTGCCTGCCAATAGACCTCAGTTTAGTGCATCTATGAATAACTCTCATAAGTACACATGAATACCACTAGTTTGTTCTATTCTCAGAGAATTTGAGGGTCCAACACCCAATTAAATATCAGAGAAGGTATTGGCTAGTCTCATATAGATTTGTCTGACAATTCACTGGCAGTCTTGTTGTTCATTACTTTTTCAACCTTGGAAGCCACTGGGTCTTTTTAGCATACCAACTTCTTGACTTTAACTCTGGACAACGTGAGCTAGCATTCACCTTTTTCTAGCCACTCACTTCTCTAGGTTCTTTTGGCTAATTTTTCCTCACTTGCATCCACCATGTCTGCAGTTGGTTCTTTCTACCCCAAGTATCCTTATACTTAGCCCACTTATCCTCTGATAGGATAAGTGCTTTATATCTTTCAGATAAGCCTTCCTAAGGTTGAGCTTGTTCCAGTTTTTCCTCTATTGTGGCACTTTATTGCCCTAAGCATAGTCAATCCTTGCCTGCTGTCTAAGAGGCCCATTTAGCTTGATTTTGCTCCATCACCTATTGATACTAGATTCTATCATTAGAGTCATTCAGTGCAATGTGCACTGCTAAAATTTTGATCCCAGCCACAACCATCTTATTAGTGCTAAAATTAAGCACCACCTTATGCTTGTGTCAGATTCTGCTAATGACGGGGGCTTCCAACTGCGAGCAGGTCCTTACTAGGTGGACTCGACATCTATGGATAGCTCCGGAGGCTGAGGGTATGCTCTGGGGCAGCTGGCAGGGCTCTGGTGGTACTTCAGGATGTATACGGAGGACCAGAGGTGGGGCTAGTAGAGGTGGAGTCCTGGGCTAAGTCCGAGACATGACAAAGTGGGGCGGAGCCAAAGGGCAGAGAGACACTGAGGGAGGGGATTGCAGACAATCCAAGACTAGGAGACAGAAAAGAAGAAAAGTGAGACTTAAGATCAGAAGACTGAGTTGATGAGAAACGAGTAGATTTAGCAAGTAGATAGATGAACAAGCATAGAGACAAAAGTTATAGCAATATCAAGACTACTGTAATGAGCTACGAACTATGGGTTAAATACCAGTCACCAGGTGAGGTTCATGTCCCCTTCCACATGGTCAGTTCTATGTGGTGTATTGCCCAGGTGGGAGTCCTCTGCGGTGTGTGTGGTCTCAGGAGTCCAGGTGGGTTGCGCTGTATTGTCTGGGTCCAGGAGTGGCACCAGGGGTGTGGCTTTGAATGGGGTGGCCCTCAAGGTAGATTGATCAGTATCTGGAACGGCATCCAGAGTGCATGACATGCTGGTCAGGATTTGGGTTTCGCTGGAGGGCTGCTTGTCAGGTTTGGCTGGGTCAGTGTGGGTTGGAGTAGTATCAGATTTTGTCGGTCTAGATCTGGTATTGCCTGGGGACCTGCTGGGTTGGGGCTCAGGGGGTGGGTTCAGAGGTGGGGGTTTGGGCAGGTGCTGAGTGGGGTTCGGGGTTCTAGTTGTGGTACTTTCTGAGTCTCATAGCATCCAAGCATCATGACCTTCCACCTTCACATATGTAGCAAGATATTCCTTGTCTTCTTGCCACACTTTTAGTAAAGCCAGCTTGCAAGCTAACATGCAAAGTTTCAACTATTGTCATCCTCAGAATAGTTTATCAAGGCCATCAAAAACTTGAATTCTGCTGAACTTTCATATAGCTCAGCATTATACATGTCTACCTCTACATACTCATTTCCATCAAAAGTCACTGTCTCTATCTCATTCTCAGATGATCTATCCTTGATAGAATAGACACTCTCCTAGTCCTCCTTCAAGTCCAGCTCCTCATCTACTTTATTTGTGGACTCATCTGCAACCATGTGCATGGCATGTATATATACTCTTGGCTTACTCTCAACCTGCTCCTTCTTTGGACAAGTGCTAGCAAAATATTTTTTTTCACTATATGCATAACACATCACCTTGCTGATAACACCAACAGTGATTGAGTGCACTATTTGTTATGTCTTAAGACATTGTCTCCAGTGCTTGGTATAAGAGTGCAAGGCTGAGAGGCAGGGGTACCAGTATGCTCAAGTAAGATAACTATGTCAACATGCTAGAGTTTAGTGCTGCTGATGCTATCTAGCAAAAGAGATGAGCAATAAAGCTGATGCTGATATAAAGCAAAGAAAATATTGTAATGCAATGTGTCTATAGTAGTACTATAAAGAACGCTAATGCTAAAACAAATCTAGCATCAAGCTTGAACAATAGCTTGAGCTAGCAAAGGCTAGCAATGAGTAGTAATTGAGAATAAAAGATCCAATTCTTCTTTTTCTCCTCTATTTACAAAGTTTGTAGTTAGCTTTTATACTATATGCTATTGTAATTCAAAAAAAAGTTCATGTAGAGCACTAGAATTTAGCACCTCACCTTCTGATCATAGCTAATGGCAACTGCTAGCACATGGGCAATGGTGACTAACAGCATAACAGCCTATTAGCCACAGCAATTACAAGATAATAGTAAAATCAAAATATTTACTCACTTTTCTGAGTGCAACTCCAATTGGCCAGGCTATCCCAGAATATAGTCAGAGAAACCTAGACAGACACCCTCATTCAATAGCGCTAATCTCAGTACTACTTATTTCCTCAAGTTCCCATAAGTTTAGATATCAAGCTTTTATACTTTCTGATAGCAGTGCCCCAACAAGTGGCAGTGCTTAATAATAACCCTTTCAGGTGCTTAGTCAGAAATGAGTTGAGATTGTAGCATCTAAATTTCTGAGCATCATATGTGTATATTGTCTGGTATATGTGTAAAGTAGTTGAATGTCTGTTTTGTTGCTATAGACCAGTCAGGAGACCAATGGCCTGAATTTTCTATAGCTCTGTAATATCTCTTGATGTACTCAATCTGAGCAAAAGCCCATCATCATGTTTCTCACCCAACCCTTCAGGGCCTGGTCCATGCTCTTTTTGCACTTCATGGTTCCCCTTAATCTTAGATAGATGGGCTTCTTACTTTTCATTCTAGATCTTAAATCCATTGGACTTAGGTTAGTTTTGATCAGGCAGTATTCACCTCACCATAAACCTGGAGCTATGGTTGTGCTTCAAATTCATCTTCTTAACCAGGAACATGTTAATCATTCTCTTTTAATATAGATCTCCAGCACCTGGCAAGAATACCTCTTTTATTTTTGAGCTAAGATGGTTAAAGTGGTGTGCCATCTTCAATGTTTGCCTATAATGTATTGCATGTACTACAAATTCTTTAACTTCATTTATTTCAGGAGACAATCTATTATTATGGATTAACACTTGTCACATCTCTGTGGAGATGCCTTTTAAAAAAATTTTGCACATTGTCCAGGCATTGGGATAAATGGCCATGTTCTGCACATAGTCAACCAACATATCATAGAAACCTTGTGCTCCAAGCACTTTAGTATACACTAATAAGTAGAAGGCTTGCTATGCATCCTGCATTGTGGATATACCTACAAATCAATTGTATAATTCAAGGATAATATTCTTGAAAGTCCAATGCTGCCTAGCCCTGTTAAAATAAAAGACATAATGGCAGAACCACCTCTTTGTAGAACCATTGAGTAACTCTAACAATACAAAAATGTGTTCTTTATCCATATGATCTTATCTATACAGACATGCTGCCAAATTGTAGCATAGATCCATAATCCAGTCTTTGAATTTACTGAACTTTGTTCCATTTTTTTAAGGTTGAATATGTTTTGAGTTGGTCTTTTTTAGTTTGATCCTTTCATGTAACTGAAGAGCAATTTCCACTGCATTATCAATTATACTGACTAGATATTGATGCATAATGTCTGTATAGGCTCACATAGCTTTATTCATATCTAGAGTCTTGTTTTGTCTCTTGGCTAAGCTGAATATCAAAAAAGTACATACAGGCTGATATACCAGATCCTGAGAACTCTGAGACCTCTCAGGCTGCAGTCTAGGCAGTCCTGACTGCTTCTTCATTCCCAAACCACTACACTGTGGATTATGGTCTTGACTAGTGCTCTTACTTCCTTTCTGGATATGGTGGGCTTTCTGAGTTCCTTTACAAACTCTTGCCTCATTTTATCAATAAGTTGTAATCTTTGAAAATGATCTTCTGATCATTGATACACAAGTATTCTTGCTTGCATAAGTCCTGCATTTGCATTTGTTGAAATGCTACTTGATTCTGAAAGAAGTCCATGAATAGTACTCTTGCAGGCACTACTGGGTCTTTAGCTTCTTGTTTCATCTGCAGTAACAGAACTTCTCTAGATATAGTCTCCAGCTGTATTTATGTAGCCAGTCTCAAAGTCACAGTCTTGGCTACTGACATAGCTGCTGCTTAATATCTCAAAAATCTCTGCTGTTATTAATTTATAGCCATCTACATCTGATATTGCTTCTCAGTCTCCCCTACTTATTGCAAAACAAAAATATTGCTGAATGCCTCCTTAATATGGAGCAAACTCCCTCTCCTTGCAAAAATTGTAGAAATCAATTCCATTGCAGATAGAGTAGACACTGCAGAATCTTGATAGGCTTTGTGATCAAAATAGCTCTGAGCTTCCAAATTGAGGATATATGTATATACTGCAATATACTCATCTGTTTCTATGTCCAGAATCAATTCACTTCTAGCCTACAATAATTGCATGTGCTTGTTCATATACAGCCTCAGTTTAGCTTGTGTCAACACTTTGCTGATCTCTAGGTACCTTGCTCAGATTATTACTACTTGCATATCCAGAGTTGCATTATAGTGTCTACTCTCATTCTTATCTGACATATCATCAACTACTGTAAGCTGGTGAAAATTTTCTACTTGCTATCTGCACTAGTGCTGCTGAGCATTGATCCACTGGCTGTCAACTTAGCAAAGTCAATTTAGAGATATTCTTCTATGGAGTTCCTGCCCTAAATGGCAAATATCTTTTTTCTATTTGCAGAGCCTCCAATAGTGTTCTCAATTCCAAAAGGTGCTCTTTGAGGTACTTGTATAATTAATAGCAATTTACTGGTCACTCTAGCCATCTCTCAGCCCTGCAGTGGTGGGATCATCTCAGCTCTATCATAAGCAAGCTTCCATGCATATCTATTCTGGCTGGAGCCACTTTAATCTCAGCCACTTTCCAGTTTGCTCATTGTTGGACATGAACATGAAATATTACAAGTATGGCATTTTTATTGCTTTGCATTATACTAATTTATTTTTTGTATTTAAATTGAATAATGCAAACATTAGCACCTTATAAAGGTGCTGAACTCAATCATAGTATATAACAATACAGAGGGCTAAAGAGATATAGAATATAATCTTTATTTGCCCAGTTCAATAATTATAGTTCAAGATTATGTTGTTACAGTACCAGGCTGCACGGACACCTTAAATACTAATACGTACAAATACTTTCGTGCATAACTCGTAGTTACGTATATTGTATTCCACACCTTCAATACGCTTATTGTCGTGTCCCCGCACTGGCCGAGTCAAGCCAGCACTGGCCCCACGTGGCCACTCCTTTCTGTCATTGATGACCGCGCCCTCTTTGACGGCGGTTGCACTCACAAACACTCACATTCGACTCATTCCTCAGTTTACATTCATGTGCTCGCACTCTCCATTCCTGGCCTTGGCGACGACCCGTTCAACAGATTAATGCTTCATCTCTATAATCCTTCTCACTCATCTCCTTGATAGTGCTGGAAAACACTTGTGGAGTTTGTTGGTAACATAGAGTCATCTTTGAGGTTCAGGATATTGTAATTTCTTACATAGAAACACAGGTACCATCCTTTTAACTCCTGAGTTGGGATTGCTAATAGTTGAAACATGGATTGAAGGACAAAAGGGGCATAAATTTGCATTGCGGTGGTCTGGACCTTTCGTGATTCACAAAAAGCTTAAGGATACGACCTATCAGCTGAGGGAGTTGGATGGGACGGTGAAACGGGAATCAATAGCAGTGAGCAGGTTGAAGGTTTTTTATTACAGAGAAGAGGTTCAAACCGTACAAACGGCTGGGCAAGCGGGGTGGCTGGGAATGGACAAGGATGAGGGTTGTAGAAATAAGGAAAATCGGGATGATGATACCAAGGTGTTATGGAAAAGGGGAAGTTGTTCAACGATTGAAGAATTATGTGGTGATCCTTCATCTCCGCTCGCTTTTCTAAATGTCGAATGGTTATGTATGGCTTCATGTGAAGAGGTACAATAAGGTCATTGTCTAAAGTGCCCACACCTGTAGTAGAAAGAGAAGGATTGCTGATAGAATTGGAGGGGATGGGGGGTTGGAAGGGAGAATTAGCTTCGACAAGAGAAACGGCAGACACAAGTAAAATAACAGGAAAACGGTCGGTTAGGTTTACAGCAGAAGACGAAAAGGTCGCATCGGGTAATTGAGGGTACAAATGGGGAAGAAGAAAAATAAAGTTTTAGGATTGCGAGACCAACCAGCGGTTGAAATCAGAATGGGGAAGGAATCGGCAATAATGACAGTTTCCGGAGTAGATCGTCAATCTGGAGTATGTGTACGATTAGGTATAAAAAGAGAGGAAAACATACCAATAGACAGGTTTTTTACACCCCACATTTTCTGACTTTGAGTTTGGCTCGTTTTCGTACGTATCGTGTCTCTGCTAGTTTCGTATCGCCTGGCTGTTATATTTCTGGCTTGGACGTCGTCTGATCCGGTGTCAAGCTCCGCTTGATTGCTGTCAACGGCAGTGTACTCGACTCTTCTCGGCTTCTCGGTTTCGTCGCTTCTCTGTCTCGGCTCTTTATCTGTCTGTTCCGGTCCTGTCTCCGACTGTTCCAAGTCGGTTTTGGTTGTCTCGACTCTGTTATTAGCACGTTCGGCGGATCGGCATCTCTGTTCGAGTTTCGGCACACCGGCACTACAACCCCTGGTATCTTAGCTTCGTCGATTTCACCATCCTCGCTTTACCTGGGCCTATATTGAGGCTTACGTTCCTACACTCCTCTTTTATCTGTGTTATACGCTACTAATATACTCTTCTTTTTCTACACACTCGTCCGTCTTCGGCTTACGAGTCTTCGACCCATACGGCAAACGACCTTCCACGACCACTCTGCATATCTCATCTTTCCACTTCCAAATCGACCTCTACGCTTACTCTATTCGTTTCCCTTCCTTCGACTTCGCATCCGATCCATCAGGTAGCCCACCCCACTACCACACCGGTATCTAATTTACAGCAGATATAGGGGCCGACGTTAATAAACAGAGGTTGTTTTCCCCATTTCAAACACTTTCTAGCTTCAATACCACAAGCATTGTACCATGTATCAAATTCATCGAAGGCTTCCTGCCGAGCTCATTGAAGCCATAATCGACGCCAGCGCTTGTGACATGGAGACCCTCAAATCTTTATCCGTCATTTCAAGAAGCTGTATACCTCGGTGTCGGATGCACATCTTCCGTTCCATCAGGTTTTCCGCAGAGAGTGGCGAAGATGCTCTGGCAGAGCGTCACAAACAATTTCTTTCTATTCTTGACAGGGAACCCCGAACTGCAGAATACGTTCGAGAACTTCTCGTAGAAGATAGGACACATTCTTCGAGTTATGCTTCATTGCCTTGGATCATAACAAACGTCCAATTCCACGAGACTCTCTCTCTCATTGGTTTACATCTTGAAAGTTTTGGGTTGATACTTGGTGATTATGACTGGAATACTTTGCCGACAAGTCTCAAGTTGTCTCTCATGAGCATTTTTACTTCACCAAATCTTCAAGCCACGACTCTGGCTGGTCTAGCAAACATGCCTAGGGCATGTTGTGCTGCCATTGGGTACCATATTCGAAAAGTTGACATGCTACGGGTCAGCTTTAGCGATAGTGTGGATCCCGATCTTCCTATGGTGCAGGCCATCACTCCTCCCAGCCTGGGATGGCTATGCCTTGAAGACGTTGACCAAAAGAGTATCAAGATCCTCCTTGATGTGTGGATCCCTGCCCCAATCCAAGGACACAATCTACCCCTCTTTCCATGCTTAGAATCGCTATCAATCGGCCCTACAGATGAAGATGAGGTGGTCCCTCTTTGGGAACTTGCGCAAGCGGGAAGAGCATCTATAACACGTTTTTTTTGGGAACATTTCGGTGGAACAAGGCTCGGTATGCTTATCGATTGATATATTTTCTTCCTTCCATGACTCACCAAATAAATTAGTAGAACCGCTGAGCTCGCAACCTCTCAATCTTAGCATGCTGAAAATGCTACGTGAAATCAGCTATGAAGTCAGCATATATCCGAACGATGAGGATGAAGAAGTTAATCGTCCAGATCACTTTGACGGGCTTCTTTCGCTTCTTCAGACAATTGAACAAGACAACAGTATACAACAAGTCTATTTCAAGTTCAACTTCTTAACCCTTAACGATGTCATGGAGTCTCTGGAGGAGTATGATGGATGGGACCGCTTGAATTCTGTTTTAGAGTCAGAACGATTTCTTCACCTTCGTGGACTGGCCTTACAAATTGATGTCGAGATCAACGAAGAGCACGATATGGATGTTGATATTGATCTCTCGGAGAAGAGGATACGGATAGAGAGTTTGATCAAGGAACACGTTCCAGTCTTTCTTCGGCATATTGAGTTGGACTCGGAGGCGTTCATGCTCGTGATTGGAGGTTAATTTGTCTTTTGATCAGAGACGGCCAAATGAATCGTCCAGACCTCGGGACTAGTAGGTATTTAATCGGTTAATCCTCTAACGTTGTTAGTTATTACTCATGCAATATTAATCTCAGGCTCTTCTGACTCTTGTCAACTTTTTGGAGATTCTGCACTCTCTAGATAGACCTTAGTTATCTGGTTATCAAGGCACTGATGCTTGTCACGATAACTTTCTATTATAAAAGTCGACTAGATCTAGTAGATCAAGCACGGCGTGCTCAATTCTAGACCACCTAGTTCTGGTTCAAGGTCCTGTATTGCAAGAAACACTAGCCAAGTACAAGTACGTAGCTTGATCCCAAGAGATAGTTCATACACGTGCTGACAAATAAGCTTCATGCAAACTTGAAATTGAAGTCCTTAACATTCAGTGCACTCAGCGTTGAGCGGACTCAGCCGCTGTGGTTTGTAGCTTTATTGGATATCGTAACATGACATTCTTGAAACCCCCTAGAATCTTTATTTATCGCTTTTTCCCTCCACTTTTGGTAATATTTTTACTGTAGTGGTACACAATATCTTTCTCCTTGCACAATAGCGAGGGAACAATCGGCTTTCACTTGAAGATATTTACGCCGTCACGGCCCGCCATTTCCCGTTTTCTATGTTGGTACGTTCCTTACCGACGAGAAAACTAGCGCAATTTTGACTATATCTACAAAGCTGGTTTGACAAGAAAGTAGTTAGGGTTCCGCTCCTCCCAACGACCCATACGTCACGCAAACGTCCTTGGCTGCTTCTTGGCCGTACCAATATTGGTATGATTGACCTGCCATTGTTAATAAGTACGCAAACTCTCCATTATTAGAAAGCTACCGCGCAATACATATCTTCGTGGCGAAGCGGAGAGAAGTAAGAGATTCGCTTAGATGTGCAGCAAGCGGCGACAGGTTCAAGAACATCTTACAAAAAGTTACAGTACAAAAAGCAACAAGAAAGAAAAATACTCACGAGCGTCTTCGAGTTCCCACTCAAAGAGTTCTGCAGTAAATACGTCAACTAACAAGAGAGGTCATCATCCAAGGGAGACACAAAAAGCGCGTGACGAACCTTTGAATTCCTATATGGGACATGCTTCCCCTCGGCGCCCGCACCACTCACGCCCTTCTCCCCAAGCGCACTCAAACTCTTGTTAATACTCTGCGTCTCCTTCACCCTCTCCTTGTCCACGTGTCCCGCGCCCGCACCGACATACCCAGGGCCAAAACTAACATTAAGTCTCTCGCTCCCAGCCAGATCGACGAGATTCAGACACCCCTCGCACGTTTCGCCGGCAGTGGTGACGCCCTTGATGCGCAGCGTGAACACCGAGTGCAAGCGGGACGAACATTCGTTGACGAGTGTCGCAGCGATGCTGCGCCGTCGTTGTGCCTGAGAGAGGAGCGTGCGCACTTGTGCGGGCGAGGTGAGTGCGAGAACCGTGATATCCGTCACGCGCGTCGCGCCCGTCTTGGGATTTTTATCAAAACCATGCGAACCGAGAAGGTCATTGATTGTTTCGTTGTACTGTGAGTGTTAGCGAGGGTATATGTGTAAGGAAAAACGCGCAATTTCGAGGAATTGTCCTTCGAGGGTGTATGCCCATCCTTTGGATTTCATGTCTTCTGTTGCACGGAAGACTTGTTCGACTGCGCGCGGAATCATCCTGGCTGTCTGGAAAGGTGCGTTAGAAAAGAGAGGACACGGAGATAAATGACATACAGATCCGCCTTCCATCGTATATGACTTACCAGATCCAGTCTGTCCGTAAGCAAAAATACAAACACTGTACCCGTCTGTACAGCTCTGAAAGAGCATAGAAATTTCTTCAAACACAACTGCCTGTGTTTCCAATGGCTCAAAGGCCTGCTCTAATTAGAAGATAGTCCGACGAGGATAAAAAAAAAAAACAACCTTGTCGAACGCAAAATTATAAACCTCCCTCCCTTCTTGACCCATCGCACTTTCACTAGACGACTCAAAAACGATCTCTTTCTTCTCACATTTATCTGGGAATGTCATATTGCTACCTCGTCAGAATCGGAAGGCAACACGGGTCGGACACGACAGAAGACACGAATGTTGCCTTTGAGTTCCAAAATCATATTGTGTAGTTTTCTGCGGACAAACTCGCCGGCCAGCATTTCCCTATTTTTCTCCTCCACCAAGCGCTCGGCGTCCTCGAGTTTTGCAGTGAGGTCCGCAATCATGCGGACATGCGCGTCTACCTGGGCCTGGAGCAGCTGGTTCTGAGTCGTCAGCGTCAAATGTGTCGTAGCCTGCAGTGCCAACGTCGAGTTGAGCGACGACACAGTTTCGCGCTCCTGTTCTAGGTCGCCTCTGCACAACCTCAAATCTTCCTTGACCTCAAGGAGCTCTCTGTCGCGCTGATTGAGGTCCATCTGCAGTCCATCCACCTCCTGCGCGAGCTTTTTCTTGAGAGCCTCAATCTCGTCCGATGCCATCATGAGGTCCCTGAGCTCCTGGTCGCGGGCGGCGGCGAGCTCGCGGACCATGGGAGCGTGGTTCTCCTGAGCTCGGCGACCTTGGCGCGCTGCATCGGCAGCCCGGGCTGACTCAATGGAGGTGAGCCGTGTATTGAGCTGCGTGAACCCTGGTTGCCTCCCGAACGGCCCGACACGGACCGGGCGGACTGTCGAACTGGCGCAGGGCGGGAGGACGGAGTTGGGCTCGTGCCTCTTGTTGTTGTTCATTATCCTGAATTGTCATTCCTTAATCGGCGTAAAGGCGAGCACCGAAGGTAGCGAGCGTTTTCGGAGGCCTTTGCGTGCGCGAAAGTTTCCTCCGATCTCGTTTGCACCTCTTTCCCCTTTCTGTGTGCCGATCGCGGCACGGTGCCAGGTCTGGCAGTTGCCGTGTCGTTGTCAGTATGGCACGCAGTCTCAGACATCTCGGGTCGCCTCTCCTCCGTCTTCCCCCTTCCCCGTCTGCTGCCCAGGTGAGCGCGGTAGCGCTCTCTCACATTATCAGCATGTTCTCACCGCATATTCTTCTCCTTTCAGTGTTTCATTACATTTACTGTTTCTTTTAATTCTCATTTACATCCGTAAATCATCGGTGAGACTCTCCCTTTGGCATGGCCACCTGGTGGGCCGGGCTCACCTCTCACCTTAGATATTTCGTCTTCACATTTTATAAAATTCTGTTAGCAGTGCGTTGCACCTCGACGAAATATCTAAAGTAAGCACACAATGGGAAGGTCGTGCACGGGCTCTCACTTACTCTCTTGCTTTAGTATTCTATTAGTTTATCTACTAGTTTCTTCGTCAACCCTCCCTCCTCACCTTGTATAATAGTTGCTAGCCATACCGTCACTTTTCGCCTCTTCTCGCTAATATATGTTGGTCACATGATCTGATCACGTGACTGGTTTGGCGCTATTTCACTTATTAACTGCAGAGGGTCTGTCTCAAAGAATTTTTCTTTGTTTTTTGCTAATAAATTCTTCGTTTGTAAAAAAATAAATACTATCAAGGTCCGAGTCATATATAACTGTCCTTCTAAGTTCCAGATGTAGAGGATGATGTATCTTTGATTTCTGGATGACTTTCTACCTCTGCGATGTCTACCTTTGATGGGAGTTACGATGGTAGATTCTGACCCGACACTTTACCGTCTATTGAATTGAAGCTGATTTTTCCAACGACAACTTCTAGTGGACCTGTCAAGACCTGGTTGGCAACAAGTAATGGAAGCATTTTCTCATCGCCATTTAGTACCAGCATTCCATTTTCATGGATGATATTATCATATATTGGGCTGCTTGAGGTAGCATCAGATGGTAGATTCGCTTTACCATCTTCTGAGTTGAAGCTGATTTTTCCAACGACAACTTCTAGTGGACCCATCAAGACCTGGTCAGCAACAAGTAATGGAAGCATTTTCTCATCACCATTTAGTACCAGCATTCCGTCTTCATCCGTCATATTATCATATATTGAGCTACTTGTGGTAGCATTAGGTGAACCGTAACACTAAAATTAATCAAATTAGTTGAAAACTCAATAATATGTAGAAGGGGAAGCACATACTCCGGGCCAAGGAAGATTGAATGTAATGTAGGTTTTTTCCCTCTATTCACATCCATGGTCTTTCGAGATTTCAGATTTATGCGTTGCCTGAAAACCAATCGAGTTCGGCATTGCTGAAAGTCTCTTGAGACCATGATGGTCTTGCAGATGCGGCTGGCATACACATGTTATAACAGAAAAGCGACTGAGGTACTTTAGTGAGAATTTTCAGAGCTTGTAGTATTAACAAAGCAGAGATACTTGCAAATGCCCGCTTCAGATATGAAGAACCTCGAGCAAAGATATCAGAATTTAGGAAGCTAAAAATGATGACAAAAGGAAACAAACACAGACATGATGTATGTCTTTGTTATGTGCTCGTATGGTAATGTAGTTGAGTGTTTATATACGTTATTACAATATTCATTGCCATCGGTAGACTTGAGTATGCTGCCATCCTGTGATGTGAAACACCACACAATACAAACTAGTTTCTCACATGTGACACAAAGAACGCATCAACAACACAAGTAGGTCCAGCTGATAGCGATGTATAATGATGTAGATCCCTGCCTCGTAGGTCACTTGTTCTCTACAGCAGAGACTCGTATATAAAGTACAGTTTTGAGATCTATGATTTTGCAACGTCGACTAAATCTAATCCAGATCACAGCATACCATCACTTACGTACCCACAACGAAGAAAGTGACAAGATGTCACAGAAAGGAGGTAGATCGCAAGTCAACGCTGGCCTTTTTTTTTAAAAATAACAAGCATTGTGGCTTGTGATCAACAAGCCTTGCATCACGGAGAGATAGGTAAACAACCCATCAGGTAGGAAAATCCCTTTCGTTCAAATGTGAACTTGTCAAATTCCAGTCAGTTACAGACGCCCAATCGCACCTAAGGCAGGGCACTTCATGCTTCTTGATGGGACTTTAGGGGGATTATTTGTGTTGACAGTAAGTACTCTAAGACACTGACCTCTTGAGAGGTCCTTGCTTCCTTTCCTAAAATAGAACTAATTAGATTCCTCCACACTGGTTGACCGAACTTCGACCTCCACCATCTTACTTCCAAACCTTCCAACTTCCACAGCGGGTAAATCGACCTTCGGTGCTGATAGCAACTATGTCATCATTTGATTGATACGAGCTTGGAAATAAACGATATTTTTCTCCAGCATCCCAAGTACATTGCAAGATCCTTGCAGATAACGCCTCCCAGCCAATTATCTTTACTGTGTTTGAACCAGAGGGTAAGCTTATCTGATATATTATATCTTATTTCGATACATGTTTATTCACTTCTTCCTGCATACCTGGTCCGGTGTCGTATTCTACAATGTGAAGTTGAGGATCATGAGATCAGTACGATATAAGTTGATGTTTTCAGGTTGTGGTGTACATAGGAGGAAGATCTTCAACTATTATATTACGATTTTGTGACGGATTTAGTCGTATACCACTGACCTGGTGTACAATGGGAGAGCAATAATTGGTTCAGTTGGTCTATTCTTGCGTTCTGCATGTATTTGATCAATGGTTCCTGCTGCATACCCGTTTACATCCAAAGTGTTAATACTGGTGTTATGCATATGGGTATGGTGGATGCTTTGGTTGACGTCAGAGGAGCTGTTGTTCCTGTTGCTTTCTGGTAATGTGGAGCTTGGTACATATGACAGGTCGTTCTGGCTGCGTACATTAGGTGAGGACTGACTTCCACCAGCAAAGGCATAAGATAATGTGAAAGGCTCAGCTTGCAGGCATTGCATGTGTGAAGTTATTTGGGTTTGCCCTGTTTGCAGATACAATAGACTATATTCAGTATCAAGGAATCCAATGTTAGACTTTACATGTAAAGCATGACGCTGACACCACCACAAAAAGGTGAAGAGCATAGTTACAAGTCCACCAATGACCCTGCCAATCATGGGACCTATCAGAGTTCTTGAGTGCGGCATTGGGGAAGCAGGAAGAACAGACAGCATGATGGGAGTAGATGTGGAGGAAGCTGGAGATGAAGTGAAAGTAGCACCTGTAGTGGGAACCGAGTGAACTTAGAGATGGTCATGTGTATACTACTATAATCAAGCTGTCTTACATTTTGTATTTTTGTCTTACCTTTTCAATATGACTTATTTCAACAAAATTACTTCATAGAACTCTTAAAGGAGAATACAGATAGCTCATGCTTCATTTCTAGGGTGTTCTATGGACTGTAGAATATCGAATTTATATGTTTGGGTATCCACCGGGCCGGCAGTCTGATCTATTTGTCATACAGTTTGGCGGAAATTTCCCTGATGGCATGATCAAATCAGAGTCCTCTTTAAAGCTGATCAAGCTGATCAATCAGGCTTGATTAGATTCATTGCAATAGATGACACATCTGATATGATTGCATCTGATCACAGCAAATCGGACGTTCCCAGAATTTTTCTGACATTATATGCCCACCACCCACCCCGATCGCCCCCAGTCGCGCTTGTTTTATGTAGACAATTATTACATTTGATTTCTCTCTTTGCACACCACCTGCTTACGAGCATTGCTAAGTTCCGTTGACTGTGGTCATGAGCGATAGGCAAATGCGTGCACAGAGTGCCTGCCCACCCAGCAGCCATCTGCTACACGTCCCAGTCACACATTGACTCAGCCCTCAGCCTTCATCGCTCTTTGACCACAATGACGAAGCTGGATTGAAAAAATGGTCAGTTGGTCCGGTTGGTCGGTTGGATGGTCGGACAGTTGGACGGTTGGACAGTTGGTCAGTCAGTCGGTCAGACCATATTTGGATCTCCAGATTCAGATCTTGGCTTCCTGAAGGTGCGGTTGGTACACTTAGAGTACTTCCCATCAGCACAAATAATCCCCCTAAAGTCCCATCAAGAAGCACATACCGTCCTGCCAGGGGTGCCCAATCGGGTGCATTTTCCCAACGCAACTGTGGCATTCGCACAAGTCAGAAATGAATCCATAATCACATTGTGGAACAGACCATCAGTGCCGGACGAGATCCTGCCAAAAGGACTCTCACAGATCTTCTGCGATTTTCTCAACCTCTAAGAATGATAAAACCTACTATCGACAAACTTTTTTTTTTTTTTTTTTT
>QFEW01008408.1:0-11020 GCA_003316525.1 Termitomyces eurrhizus | reverse complement strand
GCACATGGCAAGATGGGTGCATACATTCATCGCCCAATCTTCCAGGTCGCTGAACTTGGACGCGCCTGTATAGGCGCAAATGTGCCTACTGTCTGCTTTACGCAGCTTTACTCCGTGTGGTAACCGTAAGGTTACGCCCAGGGCATCATCGACTACTCGATGCAGGTGATCGTGCATGGCTTCACAATGCATTCGAATGGCTTCCCGCTGACCCGGGGATCTAGTCGCCAAATCAGCGGCATGGGAAAGTGACTTCCCCCGTCCACCTTGCGGAGGACATCCTGAGCCTCCTCGACTGTGGGCATAATTGCCCTCGTCTCGAGGAATCGACCTAGGGCCGTCATCCCAGCCGTTACCAGGGACATCACGTCTTGTGGCGCCATCTCAATCGAGGAAGTCTCCTCGATCATGATCGTTGTGCCGCCCTGGACCTGGAAAAGCTTGATTCTCCTGACCCTGCATGACAAATTGACGACGCATCTCGTCAATGGGCTTAGTGCCCTTGAATACGATGCCCTGATCGTCGATGAGGGACTGTCCCTTCATCCTGAGGTCGCCATTGCGCATACGTTGATACGCGACTCTGTCGCTCAATGTTTCGGCCATGGGCACGCGCGGCATCACGGATGCCTCGCTTTCTACTTTGAGCACAGTGCTATCGTGCCCATCCGGACCTGACATATCTGTCCTACGGTCATGGTTACGCATGTGCGGGGGCTCCTCACGCCACCCTTGTCCTGCTGGAGTATAAAAAGTACTCACCGGTCTTACTTCGGGCACTTCTTGCGCCCATGCTAGTGCCTCCACTAGCTCGATTCCGACGTCTTGATTGCGTTGTGCCAAGCATTCCTCGGACATGTGGCTCCAGGGGGTCGAGACCCCGATTGCCGTGTGGCCTTACGCTGCACATACATTTGCAGCTCCATAGTGAGCACTCTCACCATCAAATCAGTATATTTCGTACTGAATACATTGGGCACTTCGTGCCCTTGTCGCCTAAGTGCTACTATATGGGCTGACGCGTAGCGCTCGAGTCGCGCTTGGGTGGTGTATTTCATCACCTCTGGGTGCAAGTCCCAGAACACCTGCAAGCGCACGGTGTACGCAGTTTTCAGCCGCTGTTCCTCTGCTCCGACGTCGTCGTCACTTGACGACTCCATCACCTCCTCTGGAAGCTCTACAACCTCCGGAGCTTCCTCCACTGCTGGTGTGCGCGAAAATCGATCTTCCGCGCGGTATACTTCAGGCCTTGCAGCCTCCTCCGGTACCTCTTCTAAGCGGGCTTCCACTACTTTAGAAGGCATTGGACCTGCTGTGGACCGCCTGGTCCCACTGCTCCGGCTCACAGGGAGGGCTCTCCCAGTCCGTACTGATGACTCGGCGTCTCCTGGGGCGCCATAGGCGCCAGTTGACTGTCGGCCATCCTGCGGGGGTTCTTTGGAAGCCAATCGGCTAGACCGTCGCAGTCCTCCTGGCAGCTGCGTAACTGGGGGCGTTAATCCCCCGGGCATCTTGTCTTGGAGGCGTTGCGGACTGTCCTGCTGTGAGCTTTCAGCTCTCCGGGCCTTGCTCTCATTCCTGGCCAGGTCGGTACTCTGACCTCGGTCTCGAGCCTTGGGTCTTACCTGACCCGCATTGGACGCTGACGCGTCCTGGGTGTCTGCTAGGTCTCTCCGTAGGTCGTGGGCATTTCGCCCGCCGTCAGTGGGCACTGCAGGTATGGGATTACTCATCAATCCCCTGTTTGAAATTTGCATGGTGTGGCTGTGCAAGAAGCTCGAGAAGCTGATAGAGTTCTGTCAACGAACTCAATGACTGACGTTGGATGCTAGGCAATAGATCCTAGCTGGCGGATTCAAAAAAATGTAACGAAGTTATGAGGGTTAGAGAGCTTAGTGTGCACACACGACACTGAATCAGACCAGACCGGTCTATTGGCAATGTAGTATACACAAAAGTAAGCTGCTTTGTAAGCAGCTGGTAAACTAATTTATATAGTAATGTAAATTAATATTATATTATAATAAATATAATATAATAGTATCTACGGTAAGGTAAGTAAAGCTATGTGGCCAATGCCACATAGGACCCTTAGCCTCTCAACAGCAGGGAACTTGCTTCTTACTATAAATACTTACCATTGTCACTAGCTACAACAGAACAGAGTACCCCAGTTTACATCCCTCAGTTCACCCTACAGTTCAGATTTCTTTTGAGCTGACTAAGTTCATAGTCGCCAATTGTCTGAACTCTCTTAGCCTGCTTGCCGCAGTTACGCTTATAGAACCTACATGCCTTGCACCTATGGCAGGCATCATGCAGCTTAGTTGTTGCTAAGCCTCTAGTTTTCTTTCTGCATCCCTTTGCCGCACTTACCTGTATTCATCTCCTTACTCCTTTGTAGGTGCACTTCATCATTGGCACATCCTCTTTACCGCACATCCTTGCCGACTATCACTACCAACTTTCACCAAATCTTGCTGTGTAACTCATTTTTCTGACTTGTTCTCTGGAAACTGCCTGGGACTCCCTCAATCTTAGCGTGCCCAACACATTTTACACAGGTCAGTAGCTGTAAACTGTATCTGCTACTGATCTACTTTTAAGCATCATCAACGTGCCACCTGGTCTATCAGGAGGGGAGGAGAAGAAGGTAGTCCTCCTGAAGACACTTTACAGCTTGATGCAAGGGGAAAGAGACTGGTTCTGGACCCTGGATAAAGCTTACAAAGATTTAAGATACCACATGTCTAGAGCCGACCCATGCATTTGAGCAAAAAGTATAGATAGAGAGCATACCATCACAAACACTTTCAACAACAATGTCTTTGGGACCTCCACAACAAAGGAAGGAGCAAGACAAGCAAAGAAGGAACTAGCAAGCATATACAAGATAAAAGACTTGAAGGATCTATTGTTTATTCTCAGAATGGACATCAAACATGATGCTACAGCAGGCACAATCTCATTATCTCAAAAGGCCTATTTGATCCATATGCTAGAGCATTTTGAGATGAGCGACTGCAACCCACACCACACTTCACTTCTCACCAGCATTCATCTCATGGAAGAAATATGTCTGAGTACTGAAGAAGAGAAGCAATATATGGCAAATAAGCCATATAAAGAGGCACTTAAATCCCTGATGTGGGCTCAAGTAGCCACACACCCAGACCTGTTGTTCGCAGTCAGATTGCTTGTACGTTTCCAATTAAACTCCGGCCCCTTGCACTGGAAGGCGTTGCTCTATGTGCTTGGGTATGTAAAGAAAATGTTGAAATACAAGCTGGTCTACTCCAAATACAGAGTGCCTGTTGGACACTGTGTGTCAGCGCCATGTATTCTGCTTTGGTAGTGCTCAGTGCTACAGTGGGTTGTTGTTTTGAACTCCAGGAGACTGCACTTCTGGCCATTATAAACACATACCCTCTCATTGATCGTTTGGTGTCCAGGTCTCCTCCAAAATCAGCATTAATATAGCCAATTGGTTTAATATTTATGTCAGCTGATGTTCAATTTCCTGTCTGAGGTTGAATTACCCCAACTGTTCCCGGTGTCCATCCATGCAGACAATAGGTCATCAATCGCTTTTGCAGAGTCAATCAAAAATCATGTCTAAGCCAAATACATTGACATACAATACTACTATATTTGAGAATGCTTATGTAAAGGGCAACTTGAAATTATACCTATACCTTCAGTCAAAAACCTTGTGGACCTTTTCATGAAGCCCCTCCCTCAAATTAGCTACAAATACCTGGTCCAGCTCATGGGTCTTGAAAACTAAGTGCAGTCAAGATGTCAGAGGAAGTGTTAGCATATGACATCTGATCAGTGCTACACAGTATACTTTATTTTTATTTTATTTTTAACTTTACTTATATTTTTATTTGTTATGTTGCGCTACTATGGCACAATACTTTTTATTTATTATTTCCATCAAAAATTTTCCTGAGTATAAATACTTATATATATAAACATGCCCCTCAGTCATTCACAGACTATGTCATGACTATCTGAGAGGTATGTCAATTACTTATACCTGTCTTCACACAGTACTTACAAGTCTTATAGATATATTCTTATACTTGTCTACAGGTAACAAAGTCATTCACAGACTACATCATGACTATCTGAAGGATACATTTTTATACTTGTCTACAATTGTTATTTGCATTCTGAACTGCTCAACTTATCATGTCTAAATATATGTTTATACCTCTGTATGATAGAGTTAGCTGTGTTTCTAGTATGCTTTGATAACGTGTGGCCTGCATAATTGTTGCCAGCTTTGTGCTAGAGAGATTAAATCCTGAAGGTATGTCCACATTTATATTATCTTGGGCCTATTTCTTTGTGCTGTTATTTGCCATGAGATCTGCATCCTATTTTCTTCTATCCTTGTATGGCCTTTGATCTTTTTAAAAATTATCATACCTTTTCTTGCTTTCAGATGCACTATTAGAAATCTCATCAGTTTTTGATCTGCTGCTCCAATCCATTCATTGTCTTTATTTTTTTCCATGTGCACTGTCATGCTATCAATTATGAGTTTGGAGTTGCTGAGTATTTTAACTGCTTGCATCTGTAGAGTAGTTATCTAGCTTGTAGTACAGCTATGGCCTTGTCTGCATTATTTGTCTGTTTAATATTTGTTGGTAACTAATAGCTTCATTTCTCTGATCATTGTTACTATATCATATTCCAGCTCCTGCTATCATGTTGATGGGTGCTGTTTCCTTTGTATGAGCCATTAGTATATATTTCTATTAGTATCATATGATCTCTATTTATCCTGGATTAGTCTACATTATTTGCATCATTTGTGGTTTAGGCCCTAGCAAAAACTCTGAAGCTGTTCTTCAAAAAGCCATTTATCATTAGGTTGGGTCAGAAAAGTGTTCCTCCCACTTCCTGATGGATTCTCTCTTTCTCTAATGCCAGGGTTCTGTTTTTTACAAGCTCTTTAAAGTTTCAATTTTTTCTCAGTTTCTCTACTAGGAAGTGGGCAAAAGTTCCACATCTCTGCAGGCTCTTGCAGCCTTTCCTTCTCATTTCTCTGCACAAGCTGCAGGTGCAGTTTCTTCTTCTTCTATGTTGTTTATAGAATTGGAAAAAGATATTGTAGAAGGCCATCTCACTGAGGGTCCACTATTTGCTAGTCATTCTGTCACTAATCAGATCATCTGCTACTATGGCTCATTTTAAGCAATCAGGGCCTAAGTTAATGTATCTTTTTGTTTTCATAAGCTTGATTGCATTGTTTCTAATACTTAGGTTGAAGAGCTTCCTTCTCTCCTTGTTGTATGAAAGTTGTAGAGTGTTTAGTTCTATCATAGGCTTGGTATCTATATCTTATATGATATTTTTAATCATCTTTGACAACTCATCCTCTACTTGCTTTGACATGCCTTGTATACTTGTTCTGTATTGGGTGTAAGCCTCCACAATCATATTCACTATAAGTCTCTTTTCTTCTATCGTGGGCTTGTTTTTTGACTAGTGTTCTAGGTTCTTTGCCACAGCTTCTATGGTAGGAGTCTATATTCTCTAATTGTCTATACTATTTCCAATGAATGCTCCTAGTAGTCTTACTGCCTCATCCTCTCCAGCTATTTGTATATTTTCTAGGATAGTCTCTGCTTCTGAATTTGGTCTTCTCATGATTATGAGGATGGTTTAATCACCTATAGCTACCACCTATCTTGCCTAATTAAATGAGTCATTTGATCCATATGTCATGCCTAATTGGAGGTGATTCATCTTATTCTCCCTTCCTACAATAATACACTTGTTATTCCATGACTTGTTTTTGAGTATGCTCATCAGTTATAGCCAGGGCCATTGCCGATGCCATCAGGCATGTTCCCCATGACCACCGGCAACATCATCTCGTCGGGTATTGATCATACATGTTCGGAGATCACGTCAGCTGTTGATCCCCGCCCCCCGCTCATTGTTGGACACGATGAGCTCACATTTATGTGCAAAATCCATCAGAAAATCTCAGAAAAATGGGAACTGGTAATATATAATATATATAACATGATCATAATATAGTACAGATAATATAAGCACAGAGAAGGCCTCAATCAAACATCTGATGAAACCTGAATCAACTTATGTATCTGTTCAGCCAGCACAGCATCATCATTGTCATTGTCGTTGTTGTCGCCGTCGCCATCGTAATTGTCATCATTGCTACCATCATTGCCCTCAGCCTCATCTACCTCCATGTCCTCTTCACTTCTTATATGAGGCTCAACTTGGATGCCAGGGACAAGAGACCCTGAGAAGCCAGGATGAGATGCTAGTTTCTTAAGGCGCTGCATATGAAGGATGTTGAATTGATGTAGACATTGCCACTGCAAGAAGATCTGATGGGCAATAGTGCTGTCCTTTGTCGCAATTGTTTTCTCTTGCTCTTGCAAATAGGCCTCTTCATCCTGCATATACATTACAAGTCATCAAATTTCCACGTTCAATTGGTCAATTTCCTCCCTGGCACGCTGGATTTTATAATACTCATCCATCATGATTCGAGCAGCAGGTGCCACCCAAGGATGTTCACGCACATCTTCACATGTGTCTGATAACAGATCAAAGTCAGCAAGGAATGCATATTCAACCACAAGATCCCATGAAAGCTCAGGGTGTGGTGGGGAAAGTGCATGAGCAGCCAAGTTGTACTTGTCAAGTGTGTTTTGCACAGCCTGCGATCTTGCCTTGAAGGCCTTGCCAATGTGTTTACGCAACTTATACCCTGTTCATCACCAATGTCGGTCTCATAATTTGAATCATAAAATGTTTGGACACACCCATTTGAGACATATTCATTTTCGATAACTCAAACATCCTTGAAACCACTAATTCCTCCAAATGATCAAGACATCGCTGATAGCGATGCTTAGCCGCCATCTCTGCCACTACCCTCCACTCAGGGTTTGCTTGCATCCATCATGTTGTGACACCAAGTTTTATTTCGAGGCTCTGTACAACTTTGAGGTCTTTCTCATGGATTTCCAGAGCATGGCAGTGCTCTGTCTTGATTGACTGTGTATAGTCCCATGCATTGTGATTTTCAGGGGTGATCACAAGCCATTTTGCTTGTGCGTCATCCAATGCTTTCCTGAATCAGATGTTAGGGCTGCTCATGATAGAAGGAAGATGTGACAAACTGGCTTGCCTCATGATTCACTAGCTTTTGATAGTATTCCATTTGTAATGTCTCTTGTAATGGCTCCCAAGATAGTCCTTGAAGATACGCCTTTTCTTCCACCAGCCATTGCTTAAATGTGTCAAAACCCACCACGCCCTGATCCCTCATCTGCTTCTCCAATGCAGGCAAGCCATTAATTAATCGAATTGCCTGGTAGTAGTTATTAACAAGGAAAGAAACAAATCAGTTGCAAAAGAAGAATAGTGGGAAAGGAACACACTGAGGTTTGCATAGCTCTCCTGTCTATCCATATGCTTGATGTATTCCTGAATCCTCTGCTTGCGATGGAAAATGCCTGCATATCATATGGACGAGGCCAAGGCATTGGACTTTGAGAAAAAGCGTTCACACCTCTCAAAATCTTCAAGGCCCAGTCCTTCGACATACTTTGTAAGGAATGAAAGCTGGCATCGTTGATTATGAGCATGCCCATGAAAGCTGCCCACAAGTGACCTATATTGGAGTTCATAAGCACATGGTCCAAGGAAGCTGTTGGCCACCATTGTGCTAAACTTGCAGCCAATGTCATAACCAACACCGATACAAATGCTGAACACATCTAAAAGTTTGTTGACTACTGCCAAGGGATATTTGGCACTTTTGGCAAGGCGTCAGATAAGAATACAGTGAATAGATGGGAATAAATACACACAGCTCACCACTCTGAACCATGTCGGCAATTAATAAAACAAAACCATGTCGACAGAGGGCAAGGAAGACTCCAGTCTCATTGAATATCCCCCACATGTGTGCAGTCAACTCATCAATCATGTTCTTCCACCATTCTCCACAAGGGTTGGACTCTGAGCCCTCTGTGCCATCTTCCTATGCCAGCAGTTAGTATGAATGAATCAAAGAAAATTAATAACTCACAGAATCTTTTCCCTATTGGCAACATCTCTTGAAGCACACCTTTTGCCCATTCATCTACCGTCTCTCAACTGAGATAATAGTCACCATCTACTTCACGTCCATCCCACAGCTCCTTTGTTATCCCTGGTGTCAACTCTCCATTTTCATCTTCTATTGCTGCCTCACAACAGATCACACACTTGAGAGAATCGTTGCCATCCATAGTCACCAGCATTTCAAAGATCATTTCCTTCTCTCCTTCCAGCTTGTAGGTACAAGGAGGGCATGCATGATGAAGCCTCCACTTTGGTGTGTTGCGTTTGAGGGCAGCCTGTACACGCTTCTCAGTTTCAGCACATATAGAAAGGTAGACGTTGTATGTGATAGAAAATTGTCTGCTGAGATACAGCTTAAAAGGTATGCCATGTAAGTCACACAGGCTTTTAACAAAGGGCTGGATCGCAAGGTGGGGGCATCGTAAGTGTGTTGTGCAGAAGAGTTCAATGGCACGTATAGAGAATGCAATGTTTGGATGATATGGTGCTGAAGCAAGAAGGCTGCGTTTGATTAATGAGGCAGCTATAGTTTGACCTCCCTTAAGCATAGGTACATCAAAGAGATAAGTCTCTTGGCTCAACATTACACAAACGTTGCAATACGAGGTGATTATATGACTCACCAAAAAAATCAACAATTTTGATGCTCTTTGTCTCCTGGACTACTGCATCTTGACTCAAGAGAGCAGCAAGTCCCTTCCCTGACACACCCCACAGCTCAGTCCACTTCAGATATGCATTGACCATTTTGTTTAGTTGCGTTGCAAAACCAAGGTTCCAGCAAACAATTGCATCCTGACAGGCACAATATTCTCTTCGTTTTCTTTGTGGCCAAAGCTCCTCTTTCAGCAGCTCCTGAAACTCACCGCCAGCATGGCTCAGGTTGATTTCATCTTGGCCATCAAAGACTGCATTTACGTCAACCCAGTGTCCATCGCTGTTGTTGTCGTGGCCATCTGGCATGTCACGGATCTCATCAAGTACACATTGCCTTTCTTCATCTTGAGCTGAGTTCATAATAAGTTTGTCATGCACTCTATACTGTTTTTGTAGACTCACCTTGTTGATGTTCTCAAACTGCCTTCTTCTGGCGTGCATGAAAGGCACATATACCAGGCTGATTGAGAGTTTGGACAGCCGTTGTATGCGCTGAGCCTTCACCAACAATTTTAAACTTACCCTTGCTAGATTTCTGCCAACAAAGCATTGGATAATGGCCAGCGCAGAGTCGAGAGATGGTTCATGTTTGAGGCATTCAAATATTCAATGTCTGATCATTCGCTTACTTAGCCTTAACAAATTCAAGTATTAGTGAGTTCTTGCCTACAGACTTCTGAACACCGCCTCTCTCTCTATGCAGTGCTCTTGGTTTCTTCAGGTCTCACCCCTAGGACCAAGAAAACAAGTGCACTGCAGAGTGGAAGTTAGTGAACAGCTAAAATGTTGCTTCTTGTTCCATACTGATTGATCTGTAGGGTCAACTACGTCATATGCACTCATACAAGAAGGTTTGAATAAAACATTTCAACAAGACGAAGTTCATCACCTTTGTGGGACATATCCCCTGCTGAACGTTGGCATCACGCATGGGAAGGAGACAATGAAGCCAATAAATGCCGTTAGTTGTGGACATAATGCGTTAGCAAATTGCCTTCTTGAGAATGAAAATATTCAATGCCTAGCAAGTTTTGCAAGTGGTATGTTTACATTTATCTTATGAGCATGAGCTTAGACCTTCTTTAGCTAGCTTTCAAGGGTGGGCCCCTAACATGTTCTGGTACTATCAGGAACATCTCAATGCTCTCAGTGTGCAGATGCCGACACTTCGCAAAATCTTTTCTCAAAGCATTTACCCCTCAGCGACTTTCAATTTTGGCTCTGGCGTTTGGACTTACCATCATCGAGATGTTATGAACTGCCCCTTTGGGTGGTGCAGCGTTCAAGCTCTGGGACATTTCAACTCCATAAAAGGTGGTCATCTAATCTTGTAGGATCTTGACATGGTCATGGAGTTTCCTGTGGGAGCTCTCATACTTCTACCTTCTGCCACAATTTTCCACTCCAATATTCCTGTTCAAGCAGATGAATGCCATGCATCATTTACGCAGTACTGTGCTGGTGGACTATTTTGATTCGTTGACTGCGGTTATCGAACAGAGAAAGAGTTTGAGTTGGCAGACCCTGAGGGATATCAGAAAATGTGTCAGGCAAAGGCTTCATGGTGGAAAATGGGCCTTAGTCTATTGAGTAAACTTCAAGATTTCAAGAGACCAGTTAACGTTATTTAGTCTGACATTGTAGGAAAAATCCTGAAAAATCTTAGGACTTCATGTCAAACAATGGGAAGAAAATTTATTCAGCAGAACTAGCTATCACTAACGTCAACTGAAGCATGAAGAAACTTTGCCTGCCATGTAACTACATGTAGAGATCATTGCTGCTGCCGCTAGACCCGTTGTTCAAAAGACTGAGGGGTTGGGATGTTGGCCAATAGCAGCTTCAGCAGCAGATCTGTACAGGCAAAAAAAAGTGAACCAATGAGTTGCAATAAATGAGATAGAATACTAACCATCCTTCATAAACACCAGGCATTGCACCTCATTCAACTACCCAAAAGCACTCCTCATTGGTTGTCTTGTACTTCTTTGAAGACTATCCCTCTCTTGATCATAGAGGAGACGGCAATGGCAAGGGAGTAGTCTTGAATGACTGTGCACGATGGGTAGACGAGGGTGTGGGTGTACGACAAAAACATGCAGTCGTGGATGGAACTGATGCAATGGAGTCATCTGAGTCAGACAAAAACATGTCCTCATCATCTGATACAGGCACAGGCTGCCAATGATGAGAAGGAACTGGGGTTAAGCGAGGTGAGGAGATGTGGACTTGGTAT
>QFEW01008401.1:0-10247 GCA_003316525.1 Termitomyces eurrhizus | reverse complement strand
ACTAGTAGGTTTCGTTTTCTTAACATGGTCTTTGAGATGGATTTCAGTCTTTCACAGCCTTTGTGTCTTTATCATTCAAGACCCCTTCGCTTTGTCTATTTCCTCTTGCGGTCATCCCATCAGCCCTATCATCCTTTTCCAAGGCCTCTGGGAAGTCAGCGTTGATAACAGATATTATGGGACTTTCATTTGCACACAATGCCATTTCATTACTTAAAATCGACTCCTTCAAAACTGGCGCTGTCCTTCTCGCAGGTTTATTCTTCTATGACATCTGGTGGGTATTTGGAACAGAAGTGGTGAGTCCTTCTATGATACATGGGGGCGGAACTGAATGTATCCAATGTTCATAGATGGTCAAGGTGGCGACAACGCTTGATGTGCCAATTAAACTACTCTGGCCAAAGTCGCTGATCTTTTCAGGTAATCGTGGATACACGATGCTAGGATTGGGTGACATTGTGATCCCGGGGACACTGGTAGCGTTTGCGCTCCGATATGACTACCATAGAGCTCTGCAATCTAAGGCATCGAGGCAAATGTCCTTTCCTAAACCGTACTTTTACTCTACTTTGATGGCATACTTTCTGGGTCTTGTGACAACTATGATAATGATGCATAACTTCAAGACAGCACAGCCGGCGCTTTTGTACCTGAGGTGCGGTTGCCACTGACTCGAGTTGCGGTAGAACTGATCAGTCTTGTAGTCCGGCCGGTATTTTGTCCTTCTTGATAACAGCAGCCTTTCGAGGTGAGCTCCAAGATGCATTGGCTTGGAGCGATATCCCAGAACCAGCTCTGAGCCAAACCACTGAGAAGAAAACGAGTTGATATCGTACATCATATCTTTCGATACCTCTTTTTTTTTAAAAAAAATCTCGATCCCTCTCTCTGGATATAATTATCACCCATGTATGCCATTCAAAAATGATATACATGTTCACAAGGCTTCACCACGGATCGCTATAGGCTGCACTTTGATTTCTCGTCACTATTCAGCTTTGAGCAATATTAGACGAATATTATGTTCTTTCTTCGGAAGAAATTGTTGAACATACTCATCTTGTCGCAGCAACTACGAAACATCAAGGTCCTCAATCAACAAGCTTGGTCATATAAATCCGACTTTTTCCCTCGCGTAAGTTTAACAGTGTCGTGGGTCCGTGTGCTTGCATCGCCAGCCAACGTCAAGGTGGATAGTTAGGGTCACAATGCCATTGTCGCCAGCCCGAATGAGTCAAAGACTTCTCACTCACGAATTACACCACTGTCAATCACTGTTATGAGCTGAAGACGATAGCGCGAAGGGATGGTTGGGGGCGAGATCAAGAAAGAGAGGTTTTTATATGCGATTTCATTTCAGACAAGGGCTATGTATGCAATCGTTCACAGATAACATCCCAGAGATAGTCGATAAAGTTAAGTCTGAGAAGGATAGCGGTTTTTGGTTGAACCTAACAGTGTCCCACAAGCAACGCCCTCGCCATAGGGGTGATGGAAAGCTCAAGGCGAGCTTATTAACGGAATTAGTACCTGCGCATGTGGACGCATGGATTTGAAAGGCAGGTTATATTAAGACTTCTCACTCCGTGGACTTCGATAAGTATTTCTTGCTGGATTGTAAGGCTAGGAAACTGAATCCTTCGTTCGGCTGATCCAGTCCTGGAAAATATACGGAAGTTTCCTTTGACTGTGAACTAAGAAGAAGAAGAAATCTGTTTATTCCGTCGGCAAGCCGCACTACAGGGCTAAGAGGCGGGGGTAAAGTAGGGTTTGTACTCTATGCCTGCTATATAAAGTGTTGTCCGTTGTCGTGGTATGCTTGATTTTTAGTGTTTTATACTAGAACTTTCCTCGCAGAGTTTTCCGTGGCGTGTGTAACTGTGAACTAAGAATTGAGGGTCTCAGAAAGCGACTTTTCCTGCCTCATCATTACTTGAACCTAATTTCAACGCTGTTGCGGAGCCTTTGGGACCTGTTCTATCTCTGGGCGCCACCTATGCATGTAGATATCTGTTTTATATTTTGCAGCTTTATGTGGTTTTGGACACCTCAAAATGCATAAGGACCTGACGAAAGTAATATGACGAAGTAGCTCCGACATATCTCGTCAGTATTGCGCAATCACCGTTGGTTCGTTAGTAGGTCAGCTGCTATATAATGTCCATCCATATACACAGCCACTTACTACAGTATTTTAAGCATTCTCCAGATGTATTAGATAGACATCTGGAAATACCACAGATACACCGAGTTTCTCTCTACACTCGATCTAAGCTAATCTTATCGCATCACGCTTAGGTACGGTCTAATCGACCGGTAACCGTATTTCCATTTCGTCAGGACCCACATGCGAGGATGAGACGTTTTGAAAGAATTGCAGAATCACAAAGAAGCGTTCGAATCATGGTCAGGTACTTCTGACCATCGGCTTTTCGGCATTTTATAGAGTTCAGTCAAAGAGTGTGAGGATCGCAAATACCTTCAGTCCATAAGAACCTGACAGAAGGCGTTGCCGGACATAGTGGAACCAGCTTGCTCCACGTAGAAAAAAAAAGGACAAGTCGTTCGAAGGTAGACTACAGAATCTAGTTTGAACGTAGACCAGCATGGCACAGCACACGAGAAATGTAGTCAAGGCTAAATTTTTGTAGACTAGCAGAACGAGTTTGCAATCCATTATACTACTCTCTATCGACTTTAAAGAGCAAGCGAAAATCAGGCATCGGGACCACAAGGACACCAAGCACGATGACCTTTATAGTAAAGCAACAATAGAACCTTAGGCGTGCGATGATCATAACCGTTCTCATCGACATCGGGACCCGAGACACCAGGCCAAGCTGATGTGACGAATCCGTGACAGGTGTTTTCTGAGGCGGACCGGAGATTTGTTGTAGAGTCCGTATTCACGCCGAGTTCTTCTCCCCCCAAGCCTGCACATTTGCAAGCCATTTCAAAGTCTAGAAGTCTATAGGCCATCTTCAGCCGCTTTTCTTCTGGCTTCCTCATTGTAGAAGTCGTATATCTATCTTCTAGGGGTCGACCAGGTGTCATTTCAACATCAACTCATGGAGAATCTCGCAACCTCTTCGCGGCGACATATTGATTCCAACTGCCAGCCGCATGCGAGAGTTTGGTCTCCAGACTCTCGCTCCGCCATCGGCAACTCTCTGCCAGGCTCATCCAACATGAGTCACCCTTCATCATCTGGCCATACTTCTCTATGGTCTCATAGCCTGAATCTTGGGCCTGGAAACGAGTACCTCCTAGCTGATCTCTTGAACAATAATTTGGGCCCAGATCTGCAAATACCCGTGCAGAATACATACGGAAATGATTGGGCGCACTCATATACATCACCCACCCATCCCAATTCCCTTACAGGTCCTGTGTCTAATGTACCTGTTCCATCTGTTTCTTCATCTCCGTCTGCTACACCGAGTCTCTCGAGCTCATATCATAGCTCCTACAAAACTCAAGTTTCCAGTATCTCACAGTCAGGCTCCCCTGGTTCTCGGTCCCAAAGCCATTCACCTATACTCCTCAAATTTCCCTCAGGAATTCCGATGAAGAAATCAAAGAATCCCCTTCCACGGTCCTCTAACCCAAAGGCTGAGTTTGTACGAGGTTTGTCTCAATCCACCATATTTTCATGCTAGCACCCTAATCTATGGGACCCAACAGCCGAACAACAAACTGCTCCCGAAAATCTCCATCGTACGAATAGTGGTCCTAACGTGACTCAGGCGCTCAGCTCCCTCGACCAGCAATCACATGATAATTTACCTGGAACCCACACTCATCTCTACCCGCCAACAGGTGAGCGTTTAAATCCTCGCCTACCACCATCACTATGGATGTCCCCTGCCTTTACCTCTGTTCCTTCTCCTTCAGCATATGGGCTCAACGATGACCCGTCTGCTATTCTCCCAGAGCCCGAGCTTCCGTCCGACAGGAGTCCTTACGAGCGATCACCCGTGTCATCAAAGTCCCCTAGTCTCGCCTCGAAATCGACCTTGCTCACAGACATCTTCTCAGAAGACTTGTTTCCTTCGACGGGAAGCCCTTTATCTCCACGAGCCACTAGTCCCTTTACATCACCCAGAATTATCGGCTCCCCTATGTTACATACGAAAGAGATCGAGCCTGACCCAACACAGCTTGCAAAAGAAGACCCACTAGCAACACAAGTGTGGAAAATGTATGCACGAACGAAGGCTACTTTGCCTCATGCACAACGGATGGAGAACTTGACTTGGCGTATGATGGCATTGGCGTTGAAGAGGAAAAAGGGCGAAGATGATGAAGCTACTGTAAAGGAACGAGAAAGTGCCTCAAGCCACGATGTGGCTACTCAGGCTGTCATTAAAGATGAACAAGCGCAAACAGCGGAACTAGAAAGCTCGAGGCAATCTGATGAGCGGGGTCGACGGATCGACAAGGGTAAAGCGAGGGTGCGAGTTGTCGGGTTCGATGGCACGAATCAAGATGGTTTTGATGATTCCGAGTGCGTCTTTCATCGTCCCCTTCGCCTTTCGATCTTTCTTTAGCTATATCCTCCAGCGTTGTGCCTATGGATTGGCGGGCATTGAGTAGGTCAAGATCGAGGATATCGATGGACTGGCGCCCAGCAAGCCGATCGAGATCCCGCCCACCTGAAACTGGGCAGACATTTGATCAGCATGGATTACTCAATATGGCGCCATACGATGCACGTTATACGTTTCCCAATATTGATAATGGCCTGAAGTTACCCGACAATGTAAGCTATGCTAAGGGCGCTTCAAAAGCCACATTGTCAACGTCTCCTAGCATACCTATACCCGGGAGTGTCACAGGCCCGTCGATGTTGTCTTTGACCTACAGCCGACGCAGTCCATCGTCTGCCTTGAACCACGCATCTGAACTACCATCCGTGTTTGAAGACCAGGCAGAAATCGGCCACTCGTTTTCTGAAGTGCGGTTCTTGAATGCCTCTAACTTTAACCCTACTTTCGCCGCCATTGATAGTCCTGTCTTTGCACCTGCCTCTCTTCCTTCCACTGGTTTGCACGGCCTATCAAGGATACCCTCGGCACCGCACGGCCATGGACCTCCGGTTGAAGAGCGATCGTTTCCTCGACACGTTCGCAAGACTAGCTTCGATCACACTGTTTCCAGGGAAGGTATTATGGCTGGTTTAAGTGGACGGCACCAGGTGAATGGCAAGCCGTTGCCACCTGAGAACCTTGTGGGCCAGAAACGACGTGCCGAGACCCCACACTTGGAGAGCATGCTACGCGCTGACCCTTCTATCGTCAGTGGCAGCAATGTTTCGTCTCTTTTACATACTGAACAGATAGATGGGAGTCGAAGCTCTTTCCCTTCTGGAACTTTCAACTTCTCCTTCCCTTCCCATGAGAGCTTGTTTTCTCTTCCATCAACGTTGCCTTCTTCATCTGTGGTAAGGCAGCCTGACTTCAACCCCTATCGTTCACATTCACGGCAGCAGTCTTCTGGACAGTCTCCGATCAGCAACCAGACATACCCTTCACCGGATACGATTCCCCAACCAAATGAGGGCTTGTCAGTTGCTGCAGCGGCAGCTAGCGCAGCCATTGCGGAGGGATATGGTTCTCTGAGTGTTCCAAATCTGGCGGGCATGGACGAAGGACTCTTTGACTACGGGCAACTATTCGGTTTGATGTACTCTGGGCTCGATGCCAGGAATCCATTTACCCACGTCGACCCCGCTCAGATTCTTGCAGGTCAGATTGATAACGGTGGTATAGTAGGGGGTCCTGGCAATACTAGTGGCAGCACAAGTGTTGTTGGATTCACCCATTTTCATGCCAGTCCTTCAAGCGATGACCGGGGCAATGGTACGGGATCGAGTGCAGATGCGTCGCCTGAGCCTCACAACATATCAAACGCGTCTACACCACCGTCCGCCGAGGGTGCACCTAGTTCATCTGTCCACACGACGAGGACAGCCAATGGAAGAAAGTACATACCTTTGAAGCCAGAAACCATCCAAAAGCAAGCTTCGTTGCCTATAGCCAATTCCAATTCACCAGGAGAGCTTCGGTCGTCATCCAGCACACCTGATATTACAAGTGGGGAGAAGGGTGCGAGTGATGAAGGGGAGCAATCCCAAACATCGTGTACGAATTGCCAAACAACGAATACGCCATTGTGGAGGAGAGATCCAGAAGGTCAGCCGTTGTGTGCGTTACTCTTTATCCTTTTTGAGTGAGAACTCGTGGCTTATCTTTTGGTTTTCTCAGGCAATGCTTGTGGTTTGTTCTTCGTGAGTACTATACGTCATAATCCAGATATTCAGATATATTGATTGATGTGATTTATAGAAACTACATGGGGTTGTTCGTCCTTTATCTCTTAAGACCGACGTTATTAAGAAGCGGTTCGTACCTAGTCCCTGCCTTGTGCCAATCATTCTGATGCTTGGTTCAATTAGGAATAGAGCGTCGGGTGCGCAAAGTAACTCGCGGAAATCTTCCCTTCCGAAGATCGCTTCATCGACTTCCAGGCCCCGTTCACAATCAGGCTCTCTGCTCGCTGGTGTAGGAAGGGGTCCGAATCTCGTAGCTCGGGCTAGTGCGACGGTGGCTGCGACTTCTGGCACGATGGCTATGAAGCGACAGCGGCGGACTTCAACCGGATTGCAAACAGACTCATAAGACAGTTTGATCGGTGCGCACTGATCTTTGGTGCGCAAATATATAACGCCGAACTGCTGTATCACTTTTCATGTTTTAATTGTTCACGACGATGACGCACTTATATCTCTGACTGTGTTACGAGCTGTATATTAGTGGTTAACCCATGGTGGAATCCAGCTCCAATGATTATAGACTATTTTTGATGTGTTTATATGTATGTGAGAAATATTGGCGCTTCTGGTTTAGACCTGATCTCTACGTCGTTTGCCCGTCCTGGCGTCTGTATTCCGTCAGAATGTCGCTGCTATGCGATCTCCACAGCCATCTACCACGTTCCCGAATGGACTCGAGCCCGTTGCCTCCAAGGATATAAGTGGAAACAAACCACTGAATCGTCGGGTGTCACGTACTGACATTGATTTCGAGCGAGCTTTGCTCGGAAACGGCACAGTTCTGCTTAAAGAAGGGCTGGACGTCAACTCGCTTGGTGTCGACGCTGCGAGGAACGCGAGTTTTGCTTCTCCCACTTCGCGCCAACACACTCCTCGAAAGCAACAGCCGGGAACACCAACTGTCGTTCCACCAACTCCAGCTTCAGCTCCTGTACCTTCGCCGACTCAAAATGGAGGTTCTTCATCCCAATCATCCTCTTCCCAAGACATGTACTACGATGCCGAAGATACGACAACAACCACTACAGAACGACAGACTAATCGCCGTTCCATGTACCGGTCCCCAGGCACGTCCAGCAGCCCTGACCTAGCAACTCTTTTACGCAGAGCAAAGGGAGGCGTTGATGCACAACATAAGGAGAATCGACACGAGTCTTCGCCGCCACCTTTACCGATTGAACGACCATCTACTAGTGGGCGACAGCGATCGTCAACAACAGTATCGTCCAACCCCTCGACTCCTCAGTCGACTCAACTTACGAAAGCGAAGTACAAATCTCCTAAACATGAGATTGGTTCAGACTGGATGCTTCAAAGTCCTCGTTCAAAGGAGAATGGGACGATCAGAGTGTGTAATCTGTCTATTATGGGTTGTCCGGCACGACATTGATGATCAACAGGCGTCTAAGTCTTCAGTTAGGGCGAAAACAAGTGCCTTTTTGGGAAAACTGATGGGGCAGAGTAGTGGCACGCAACGGGAGCGATCCGTATGGGAAACACTTGATATCTGCCCTCTGTCACTGAAATTTTGATTACCAACAGAAAACTGATGCGTCCCTGTCAACACATATAACACCCCATTTCGAGACACCCTCACTCTTTGACGCCTTTGCCCCACCTGTGCCACCTATACCTTTAGAACATCAGCAACGCACTCCCGTGGGGTCACCCATAGCGGACATCTTTACCAGTTCAAATGTCCTGCGCCCACCAGACACGTCTAAACCTTTGTCAGAAGTAATCGCGAGTATGAAAGAGAATGATGATCCAGACGAGCGATCTATCGTTTTCGTTGAGCGTACACTTCTCAGCGAGGATACGGCACCAGACCCTGATCTGGCAAATGCCGACAAAGTCAGAAAGCGGCGGAGCAGGAGCATCTGTGAGAAAGAAGTCAAAAGGGATATGATGGCAGCCACATCACCTCAAACAGTAGCAACTCCAGAACACAAACCTTCAGGGTCACGTACAGGTGACATAAATTTTACCGGGATCTTTGACAACTCAAAAGTTAACTTTCTCAACTAGACTCGGTGTATGATACTTTAAATCTTCAAGATCCCTCTACTCCCGCTCACAAAATTACTGTCCGATCAGTTACTGAAGGCCTTCATCCGCCTTCCGATGTCCGCTTAGAGATCAGGAAGTCGAACTCAGTGCCCATACCGACAACGCCCATGTTGATGCTCCAGATACCATCTCATCAACTTGAGACTGACTCTCCCAAGAGAGATTCAACGTCTTCCCCCATTGTTCCTCCGCGCACTACCTCCCTTCATATGCCACGCCCGACTGCGCGTCCTACCTCTATGATAGGATCGCCATACAGTACCTCGAGGCATGCCTCAAGCCCACTACGATCAAGGAACGGGCCTATCCCCAGCCCATCCTCTGGCAGTGCTCGAGATACTGCTCGGCTCCGGACGCTTCATCGTTCGGTAGCATCCAGTTCGGAGCCCTCACTCATCCCGAATGGGGAGGGGACACATGCTTGTGAGGCCTACTACTCTACGACTTGTGCTTTATTGACCAAACTCTCCTTCAATAGTGCCTTCTCGCAGAGGCTCACAACAGGACTTATCAATAAACGATCTGACTTTGTCTCGTCTCTCTTCTGCAGCACAATCCTCTGCCTCTCATTCTATCAATCCATCCGAGGACTGTGTCGAGATGGAGGCCCGTGGGAAGGAGCTTGCCTCTCGATGTTGGGAAGAGGAAGAAGATTTCTTGGCGAAGGAAAAGATTGCAGAGTGGCTTGGTGGACAGTGCGTTACAGCATCGTCTCTCAAAGAGGGAAAATTGCTTACCCGTGCCGCAGCGGCCGTATCAATAAAACAGCGCTTCGCCATTATGTGAACTTCTTTGACTTCGCTGGCTTGAGACTGGACATGGCTTTTCGGTGAGTTACGAGGCTAGTTTTATTACTCATACCTCAAGAGTGTTCCAGTCGCCTTTGCTCTAAGCTCTATCTCAAAGCTGAGACGCAACAAGTGGACCGCATCCTTCAGGAATTCAGCCGTCGCTACTGGGATTGTAATCCAGGGGGCGTCTATGGCAGCGCTAGTAAGACATCTCGAGTCGTCGTTCGTGTCTTTCTACTAACACGTTTTCAAGACATCGTTCATTCTGTCGCGTACTCCCTTCTCCTTCTCAATACTGATCTTCATGTCGCTGATCTAACAACACGAATGTCCCGTAACCAGTTTGTTCGCAACACTCTCAATGCCATACAAATGTCACTTCAACCGACTCCTCCAACTAACCTTTCGGTGTCAGATCTCACGTACGACGACTGTGGCAACGTTCGTGGACCTCAAGATGGAACTGAACTTCACATTCGTCCGAAGCGGAGCGATAGCATAACGAGTTGGAATAGTGTGTCTAGAGAAGGCGTGATGGCCCTCCAGAAGGAAGCGAACGGCAGCACACCATCGGTGCAAGTATCTAACGCCCACGAACCTCGAACAACACTCAATGCTGCTCTTGGTCGGGGATGGGAAACTGACATGGAAAGTCTTCTGAAGGTGAGTTTTGTGTAACGTCACAAACGGAATAGTTTGTCCTCAAAGGTTCTATACTAGGAAATGTACAACGCCATTAAGAGCCAGCAGATATTACAACCCCTCACCTCTAGTGTTCCTCACTCTGCGACAAATTTAAATACAGGGGCAATGGTGATGCGGAATCGCAGCTTGCGCGGTCAGCCGGATAGATTGACGACATTAAAGCGAGGCAGTATACGTGGACTGCAGTCCATTCTCGTCGCCCAAGGCGCTAGTCCCTTTAGTAGCAATAGCAGCATAGATGGTCGTGTGAGCCCCTCGCCGAGCTTTGCTACGTCTACCCATGAGGTATGATTCCGAACGTCTTATATTCGCTTATATTGATAAACATAACCATGTGAAGGCTA
>QFEW01008385.1:0-15024 GCA_003316525.1 Termitomyces eurrhizus | reverse complement strand
AGACGAACGGATAGAAGAAGCTATCTTCCTTGTCAGTTCATGGGTCACAGTCATTGCAATCCTACTATCCATAGTCGGTTCCTGAAGCTGCAAGCTTCGTCACGTCCAGGTGCATCTTGATGGTAGAAAGGAAGTTCACCTAGGCGTTATTTCACCTTACTTGCCCGTAGGATGGTTGAAGAAAAATCAATGGATTCGTGAGAAACCCACCCTAAAGTGGAAACACGCGCAAATGGGCCGGTACAAGGCGATAAGATGAGATTCTAATGCACGACTGCGCCGATCCTTGCTTCTTACAACGGTTGGTATGACGAGCAGCCAAGAGCAGGTCTCGCAGCAGCATGGATGTGTGCTAAGCTCGCGTACGGATTTTGCGGGTGACTTTTGGGTTCGGGTTCAAGTTTGGGCGTGAGAAGCAGATACAAAAGGTGTTGCAGCCCGATGCCGCAAACAAGGTGGAAGGAGTAAGAAAAAAAGTCAAAGAACAATTAGTAGTGTGTGGAGACGTTGATTCTCGCACCGTCTCCTCTGGTACACACTACATCCACTGATAGCACCTCAATTGTCTTGTTGTTACTGTCGATTCTTATCCGATATCTAATCCCATCCTGGGCCCACACCTGCATCCATACCTCTGTCTATCTCGTAGGTTATCTATGGCGTGAGTCTCGTCCTGTTTGATTCAATTGATGGATGATCCATTTTTACTTCCGTTTGAGGTGATAAATAGAGGTATTGTGGAATGTTCGGGGAGGAATAAGCCGTGATATAGATATATGTGAGGAAGGCGAGCAAGGGCAATAGAGGACTTGAAGTGAGGAATATGGTGTGTTTAGGGAGGCGGAGATTGAGGGTGGGATTTTTGGATCTCGATGTTTGATTTTTTAGAGTTCCAAGGGGACGCATATCACTGTTGCTGTAATAGAATTGTTGATTGCGCGGATTTGTTCTGTCGCCTGGCTTTGTTAATACTCCATCTCATTCGTCCATTGTGATGCAGCGTTTTGAGCTACACTTAAGTGTTGTCCATAAGTTCAAGCTCACAGATGTTGACTAGGGTATCATCGACGACGGGATTAAAGTGGTACGTGATCAAAGTTAGAATCTGACTAGTCCCACTTGTTCAGGTACCGAGTACCTAGACAACACGTAAGTATATCCTCAGAACGTGTCAACGAACTGTATAGAATGCCTATAGATAACATGTAACATGTAAGTGTGCCGTGACAAGATAAGATAAGATTGTCATACAGACAATTGTGACTTGTATCGCCACGACATCAGACGCCTTCATATCCAACTACCAAGCAAAAACTATGGCAGACCCCACGAAACAGGAAACGGAGCAAATATTCAGAGTACTCAAATCGCAAAAGGCTAACAAGGTAGACACCGTTCAAGTGTTTCCTAGAAGTCGTCTGAATAGAAGAATAGTCGTGTTTTGATTGTCGTGCTCGAAATCCAACATGGTCCAGCGTTACTTTCGGGGTATACATCTGCTTGGACTGCTCGAGTGTACATAGGAACATGGGTGTGCACATCAGTTTCGTTAGGTGAGTTGTAGATCGTTTGGCGGTGCCACTCTTCTGACCTCAATAATAATAGATCCACCAACCTCGATACTTGGCAGCTTTCCCAGCTACGTAATATGAAAGTTGGCGGGAATGCGTCTGCCATTGATTTCTTCAACAAACATGGTGGAGCATCACTTCTGAATGACTCGGACACCAAGAAAAGATATTCTAGTCGTGTAGCGGAGCTTTACAAAGAAGAACTTGCAAAACGTGTAAAAGAGGATGTCGCCAAGTATGCAATTCCTTCGATCCGTCATATTCGTTTTCACACTCTGTTAGGTACCCTAATGGAATGGTTTTAGAGGGCGTTGACGCTGTAACAAGCCCTGCGGTCAAGGAGGAAGCCGAGGAAGATTTCTTCGATTCCTGGTCAAAGCCTTCGACGCCTAAATCAACATCTGCGCCCGGCACTCCCAGAGTCTCGACTCCTCCAGTTATCGGAAGAACTAACTCGGCTTCAACCTCCACTTCCACTTCTGGATCCACTGCGTCGGTGCCCCGTACTACAACGTCGTCTGCTGCACGACCAGTCCGACCTGGTGCTGGCACTTCTCGCCTTAACTCTGCGTCCTCTACATCCTCTGGCAGTACCGCCGCTAAAAAGTCTAAATTAGGGCTTGGCGCGTCCAAAGCGAGACCAGTCAATTTCGCCGAGGCTGAAAAGAAGGCGATGGAAGAGGCAGAGAGGATCAAACAACTCGGGTATGACAGGGAGCGAGAGGAAAGGGAAGAAAAGGCCCGGAAGGACGCAGAGGCTCTGAGAAAGGCGACTGAAATTGGTCCTAAGGTTACCTCTGCTTTGGCTAGTAGTTCTAGCGCGAAACCTGCCAACGGCAATTCAGCAAAGAGTGCTGCGTTTCCCCGTCTTGGATTCGGAGCCATCCCAGGTGCAGGTGCCGCCGCTACCGTTGCTGCTCCTAAATCAAAGTAAAGTCCCTCTTTGACTCAATTCGTTCGCCTAATTGAACGATAGCAGCACCCCCACCGCAGATGATTCACCTACAACTGCTCGAGATAGGTTCGGGAACCAAAAGGCCATCTCGTCCGATATGTTCTTCGAGCGCAACGCGTATGATCCCAACGCTGTTAGTGAGGCACAGACACGTCTGCAGAGTTTCCGAGGAGCAACCTCCATTTCGTCGAACCAATACTTCGGACGCGAGGAAGAAGAGGATCAACTTGTTGGGCAACCGGTACTGCAGGATGGCAGCCTGGCCAACCTTGAGATGGCAGCTAGGGATGTAGTCGCAAAGGTTCTGGCTAACCCTGACGTTCAGAATTTTGGAGAGTCCGTCAGGAGTGGAGCGCTCAAGGTGTGTTGATTCTTCCTGATGAGCTTGCTAGTATTTGATGCGAGATTTCATAGCTTTCTGATTACCTCGCACAAATGTCTGAGAGATGAGCATAATAATAAAAAAGTTGTGATAGTAGACTTGGTTCTAGATTGCTACGTTTCTATTGGCTGCATTGAGAGTCAACTTCTAGATTAAATAGTAAGGGATGTTCCCACTATCTGCGAATGTGGACCCGGAAGCTGCGCGTTAATCCTTTTGGGTCTTCCATATCACATTTTTACTGTCTTCCTCTATCATAATAGACCAGCAGCTGCTTTGCACTTATCAATGCAGGTATTTCCAGAAGCGTTGCCTATAGATATGCAGAAAGCTAGAAGTTTCTTACTCGAATTTGAAGAGGCCGAGAAATTATAGTCCTCCTATGCAGGTTGTGGTTGAGTACTTGACAGTATGGATGACTACCCCAGCGCACGTGACCTTACTATTAATCTTTCACCCCTAGTGTCGTTGTCTTCTTCATTCTGAAATCCAACGACACTAGGTATGTATTCTTTACGTTAGATAATGCTATCCATTCTGAAGTCCAACGACACTAGCACACTTCGTCTCTGTTAGTAGCCGCTGCGTGTAAGTTGCTGCCACAGGTAGAAAGCGACGAGACTTCGCGTGTATACACCATTTACAAGGAGGTGACACTGATTTGACCTAACTTCCGTAAGTCTCAGATCTCTTCGCAGGCCTTTCCATGTCAGATTATCGCGACGCAGCCACTCATTTGAGAGTTGTTTAAGATACATTTACGTTACTCAACAGATGAATCGTTATTGGTCTGGTAGCTTTTTCCCCTTGACTCGGCTTTGACTCCCTTCCGGTATGTGCATTATCATGCTTAGTATCCTCCACTCACGAATATACTAAAATGCTTGTGAGTAATCACTTGAAGAAACTAAACGTTAACCACTCGCCTGCTTCCAGTACAGAAACTTGATGCATCACTCGCCAACCATGCGACATGAGTTCACGCGAATTCCTTTGCTTCCTAGCTCACAGACCATGCTTCTGGTGATTTGAAGGATAGCTGACTTGCTCGCTTCATACGGGGCTGCATATACGTCCTGAGCGATGCATGTAAGATAATCTTGGTCTGTTGTTATTGGTTCGAGACTCACCTTCGTAGCACGATGTCCGGCCACCGAAGATACGAAGATGATACTCCCTGGATTGCCGAATCGACGCATCTGCTGTCCCGCAGCTTGTGCTGTATATAGTGACCCGTTTACATTGGTATCAATGACCTTGGACACTTCAGTCCTTTTTCGCTATCTTCGGAATATCAAGCGCACCTCTTGAAATGGGCCTCCAGGGAACTCAACGAACTGCCCCGATACTTTAGGAAAGATACCTGCGGCAGTAATGCATACGTCCATTCTTCCTTCCTTGTCACCAATGATTTTCAACTTGTCCCACATTCCCCTCTGGTCTCGCACATCTGCAGATACATACTCCAACCGACCTCCAATCTCTTTCACAAAGTACTCAGTACTCTTCCATTCCTTCGACGGCTCTGAAGGTCAAAACAGTAAATCACCCGCGTTCCTAATTCACACAGTGCTAGAGCCATCTCGAGGCTAAGACCACTATTGCTGCCAGACACGATGCCTACTCGATCTTTGAGAGAAAATTCTTCAAGAATCTTTGGACGAGGCACCACTTTTTGATCGGTGAAGGCTTGGATCGCGGCACTGACGCCCAAGGGAGCTAATGGCGAACTTGATTGAGTCGGTGGCGACTGTAACGCGGCAACAGTCGTCCGGAACATGCGGGACCATGGCCCCTGCACACGCCGGGGATTCAACAGCAATGAGCCAGAAAGACGAGAAATGTTTGTGAGTGGTAACATTAGAAACAGAGTATCCTGCGTCCTCGAATTGCATCTCTCCTTTATAGCTGCTATCCTTGTTTTTCCCACTAGACCTTTTGCTTGCCGAAGAATTGACGGGAAAACTCATTACACTCCAATCGCTCATTGGTTCATTTCGTTCTCAGGTGAAATCCTCATCCCAAGTACAAATGACGTTGAGATGTTTCGTGAGAGGAAGGGTACTAATTGAAATTCTACGTGTGTGATACGATTGACTGCATAAGGGAAGTTACGATGGGGGACCGAACAAAGCAAATGTAAAGTATCGTTGGCCATAGCGCACTTACGGTGTGATATTTGTGATATCATAACAGAACCCAGGACACACCTCAGTCGGTTGTATCAACGACTGAGGTTTTCCAGGTTCCGGTTCCGACCTATATGTCCCAAACTATACACACTGCTGGCACTGGAAAGTATTTCCATTGGAAAATGTACAAAAGAAACCTGTTATACCACTTCTATGTGGTGTTTACTCAAGAAATATGTAAGCATATTCTCACCAAAATATTTAGAAAAATGTTTATCTTTTTCTCAACTGTTTTACAAGGAAAAATGTCACCTTTTGCCACTGTTTTTCTGAAAAAATGCACTATTTCTAGGAAAAGGATGGTAAAAAGATAGTATTTTTCATTGGGAAAAAGTTGGGAAAAAGGTGAAAATTTTTCTAACTATTTTAGTGGGGAAATATTGATATATTTCTTGGGAAAAAACAATGTAGAAGTGGTATAACAGGTTTCTTTTGTACTTTTTCCAATGGAAATACTTTCCAGTGCCAGCAGTGACAGTTCCTATTTCCCTCTGCGGCGACGTTGTGTTACATGTATGTGACACACACCGTGATCCTCCAACAAAGGTTTTTTTTCCAAAGAAAGAAACATTGCATTGGGAGATGCAATGATGAGAAGATTTGTGGATGCAACAAGTGTTAGCTGATCAGGTGTTCTTAGCTTGGACTGTTAGGACGATATCAGGGATGTGACGACATGAAGGGTAAACAGGAGGCCACGAATACAAAATGCCAGGGGCACTGGCCACAACGCTTGCTTTGTGCATGAGAGCCTATATACTGCACGCTCTGCAGACGTACCCTCAGTTCTGTTTGTACGGTCTGAGGGTACGTTGACATGGACTGCTTCTTAGATACCACGTACTGAAATATTATCTAGGATTATACTCATTGCGCACTATCTAGGTGTTGGTCACACCTGTAGTCAGTTATCGCTGCATCATAGTTCCAACATGGACTAAATTTGGGTATACTATGACCTTGAGCAACATTGATGTGTATTCGCTAATGGGTGTACATGCAAAATTAGGTGTACATGCATCTAACATCGCAGAAATCATAAGAGAGGAATTGTTATCCAAAGAAGATACAATGTCCTTGCAGAATCAGGCAGTCACCAATGTCTCCTTCAGCCCTTTTATAGAAGGCAAGAAGAAATACCCCAGGGAATCACGAAATCAGGAAGTGGAACATTCATGGCAGGATTTTTTGGATCCAAGCCAACCATGGTTCTCCCTCTCTGCTAATAATAGTGTTCAATCTGTTCACATTCAGTATTGACTTGCTTTCAGATACTGAACCTACGTACTCTCCTTCAACGCTGTCATTGTTCTCTTGAAAAGGAAGACTGGTGCATTTCCTCGCTGCCCCTCTAGCAAAACCTGGTTTTAATTCCAAGTGAGCAGCCTAGTGGGAGCAAGAGTCTCTCCAAGGGCATCAGCTCTCAAGCCACAACAAACACTACTCTAAAAAAAAAAAGACTGGTGGAATTTTCCCAACTCGTTAGGACCAACCTCGCTAGGATCAACTATGTCAATAAATGTAAGGTTTCAAATGATCATTGCTAACTCTCTTGTATAACTCCTTTCTCGATGGAGGTCGAGTAGCACACCAAAAGTATTCCATGTTCATGCACTGACTTATTCAAAATGATTTCATCCATTGTAAGTTTTGGAACAAATGGATATATCAACGAGCAATTTTGTTATTTTTGATGAAGTCTTCCAGATCAGCGCCAAGGTTGGTCTTTTGGATGTGAGCAGCAAACAAGGACATCTTCTAGTAGATGCTGTTGGCTTTGTTCTGAAGTGGTTCCCGTCAAACAGCAAATTCAACAAAAAAACAAAGCTCTGTGTCATCTTAGAATGGCGACAGATAAAAAGGAGTACCTAGCAAAACCAAGCACCTCATATCTGAAGTGGGTAGCACTGTCAAATAGCAATGTCGACATAGAACAAAGCTTTGGATAATTTTGGAATCACGACAGAACAAAATGAGTACCCTAGCAAAACCAAGCATTAGTTGATTGTCTACCTCTATGAACTGGAGGGGAAAGCACCAACTGTGCCAAGGGCCCATGAGCCTTGAAATCAACTAGTTACTCCTCCTTAGGAGTCAATTCCATCCAATGCTTTATTATGGTACAGTTGGGTACCATCAAGAGACAGCTGAAACATGACATTGTTTGGAGAGATCTGGTCCACTTCCATCCATCAAAGGTAGTCCAAGCCCAACATTGTATTACTAAACTCAGTGAAATGACCTTTATTTGTATATGCTATCTCAAGAATCTTGTATGTTGTTTGCTCTCTATAATGCATGTGGCCTGCTATTTCTGTGTAAACATAATCTATGTGTCTGATGTGAACAGGCTGGCTGGCTTACAAGTTGCCATCTTGAAACCTGACTGCAATTTATGGGGGAAAAGAAAGAAAATTTGCTGCATCAATAGAAATGGGTTGTTTTCATCAATTTATGCTTTATGCTTATGTTTATGATATGCACATCATTGTCATCATTGCCATTATTATCTTTGTCAGAATCTATCACTTCTTTCCTCCATTTCCTCTCTACTAACTTCATAAGTCTGAGCTTGATGCTTGCTGTTTTCTTTTTCTGTCTATTTCTCTGCAAAAATCACAGAAAATATGTCCTGTGGACTCAGGAATAACATAACAGTACCATGGCTTGAAACATATTCTTGCTGAGGTCTGGCTCACAAAGAAGTTTAGAGCACAATTGCATTGTTGATATTTTTTCTTTTCTTAGAAGTGTCAGAGTCTGGGAGAGCTCCCATATGTACTTGATAAAGCCTCCTTTATAAACCATCAAAGAAGGCCAAGAAAACAACATATCTGTAAAAATTGTGCATTCAATAAGTGTTCTGGAAGGAGTACTATGAATTAAGAAAAAATTGCAGGAACTGCAGCAAGGTGTCTTGTCAAGGATAAAATCTAACTGCTCAACAACCAAGCCATGTCATCTTACATGAGACTGAGATATGTACATGGCATTTATCTTATTTCAGTAGTCTTTCTTTTGTGTAATTTTATCTGTCAGACTTATGTTGGCTGATCTCAAGACATCATGACATATCTTGGGGGAGGGGGATTGTGTGATGCAAAGAGTGCATGTGCAAAACACATGACACAATTAGCTAGAAAAACTGGAAACAATGGAGGGTATATAATTGGATTCAGACACATACACACCTCAGACTTTTTGGCATTAGATTGAGGTGTATTTACTTACTGTACATTAATTTATACTCACATATACCTTAGTAACTATTGCACAATACTGAACCAACTCATGAGGTATAGGTGGATTTGCCCAAAGTTTATTCCTGCTACTTTAGTAGTGGGTTTATAGTATGCAAACATGTGCATCTATCTGTAATGACTTGTTTGTTGTCTTTTTTCTGTTTTAGGGTTTTTTTTATTGGTGTCTTGTCTCACATTGTTAGTACCTCTTTTTCTTGACACTGTTGTGTCTCTCATTCCACCTGATTTTAAGAGTCTGTTTCACATTGGCATGATTGTTGCTGTTTGTCTTTCTCATTTGTCCTTTTTTTTTTAATCCTATTTCACTTCTTCTTTTTTCTTTTTCCCTGCCTGCTTGTTTCAGTTTTTTCTTTTTTGGGCCAGAGGTTACATTTGCACTGCTAACTTGGCATTCACTTTTGTCTCTCCTCTTGCTTTCTATGTCATGTTCTTTATGAGTGTTTTGTTAGTTTCAACCAGAGTCTCTGTGTTCTTCAACCTCCTTGGTTTGCCAGAGCTCTCTTTCTGACCATGTCTGATTCTTTGGAATCTTTTCCATCTACTGTGTAGCGTAGTCTGCTATGTGGCATTGGCCACATAGCGTTTACTTACTATATACTTAGAATATTATATTATACTTATTATAATATAATAATATTTATATAATTATAAATATGTAGATACCTGCTGCTTACTAAGCAGCTTATTTTGTTGTTGATACTACATTGTCAATAGACTGGACTGGTCTGATTCTGTATAGTGTGAACCTGAGCTCACTTCAACTGTAACTTTGTTACAACTATGCCTACACCTTTGGCATGGTCTAGCTGGAGAGCTATTTCTGGGCACCAAATGCATTATTGGACGTGTACTAAGACATCAATGACAAATGTCACTGTAGACTTGACATCTATGGTGAGCCACCCACAATTCCGCAGTGGAATAGTTGGAGGACTCTTACTGCAGACAATGTAATCCACTTTTGGGCCCTGCTTGCACAAGAATTCACTCAAGGTCATGCATATCTTGAGGAGGGATTCTATTATTCTGTCAGGATAGAACTGTGTCATCATGATTTGTGGATGCATAGCCTACACCAAGGACTGCTACTATCCCCATCAGTGGTTACTACAACCACTGATGACCCATCAGTAACGCTACCTCCTGCAGAGGTGTCCACTTCGGCTAACACTGACTTTGATATGGCCACCTCTCCTGAGAGTGAGTTACACCATCCACCATCTGCATGATACAGCAAGCATTACTTATAGTATCATCAGCTAACCTCAACACTTAACAAACTACAGGAAATGCCTTGCCGGAGTGTGGGGGATGATTGTGAGCACCACTCAGTTAAAGACTGTAACCAGTCTGAAAGGGGGGCATGTAACTAAGTGACCTAGAGCCTGAGCTCTAGGTCTACCTATACTGATAATTTGTGCAGAACAACCTAATTGTTGTTCAGCAGAGCTAGACTGGACTGCATAGTAATTATTATTGTAATAATCATATTATACACATTATATAATCACTACATATATCTATTGCTGCTACCTTACTTAAGGTAGCTTTTTATTTCACACTTTGTAGGACTAGAATCATATTCCAATCTAGTTCTTTTGTGTGACCTTAAGCTCTCAACTTTGTTTCAGCAGGTATTGGGGGGATTTCACGGATATCTGATATGTCCAAGCTTAAGGACCTCCATGCACACTTGTACCCTACTATCTCCACTGACTTGGTCAAAGTTCAGCACTTCTCCTTGTCCTGTTGCAGAGACAATGCTTCCACACTTCCTCCTTGCAACAAACCCTCAGCCTGCACCTCAACCTATCCCACAGCCTTTGATGAACCCTCAGACCATGCTTCACTTGACTCCTTGCCCTTTGACCTGGGCACATTACCCACACTCGATGACTTTGTATTTACATGTTTATGCATGCAATTAAATAATATTGAACCTGAATTTGTTGCCTCCCCAAAGTATGGCTCTGGTGATGCTCAGTGCTTTTTCTTATCATGCCAAGTCATCAGCACTTCCTCCATCAATGCAGGTGAAGCTCTGTGCTTTTTCTTATTCCGCCGTGTAGTTGACACCTTTGCCTTCCTTCCTCTCAATGAATTCTCAGCCAGTGCCCCACCTGACTCCTCAGCCCTTGATCTGGATGCACTAGCCAACTGGCTCAGCACTCAGGGCATGTCCCACCTCTGTTCTTTGCTCATGCAAGATGCCCTCCATGTCTGAGCCATGGAGCATTACTTATGCCAGGCTCGACATGAAACACAAACAGAGTTATCACTGTGAGACTTTGCTACTGGCACCTTAAACTCATATGGCTCACCTTGATGTGAGCATAATGAGCACTGGTAATAGTTAAGACACACAACCGGGCCAGGAGAACACTCACAGAACCCTTGTTCTGACATCACTTGAGTGTGGGAGGGCCATGGCAACTTGCTCTAGTGTCACCTCGGCTTGAGGGATCTGCTTTGCTGCCAGAACTAGCTGTATCTGACCAGGACTGAGAACAGGCTGTTCAGTATGCATTGACGAGCTTGCAGCAAGTGCTGATTGGACTGAGCTGCTTGGGCCAGCCATCTGCATGCTCCTCTCCAGTGCCAATGGGTTGGATGTTAGTGTCAATAAACTTGACCCCATAGGTTGGCCTGTCATTTCTGGGTAGGCATGCCAGGTAAGTATGCAGACATGCTGGGAGACTACTTATGCTGCTGGAAAAGGTCTGCTATCTGCCATTTATTCAGATGGTGCTGATAGATTTCTTGATGCTCCTTGTAGCATAGCCATGAAGCAGTAGAGTTATCACCAGGCAGGGGTAGCATAGGCAAACAGTTAGGGGTAGAGTGGCACAACATGGTCAAAGAAGGAGAGATGGTCAAAATGTTTTTTTTTATCTACCCTTTTGTTATAATGGCATCAAGCTTCTACTCCTACTATTCTTATGAAGACATAGCCACTGCCACATTGCTTAAATGAATAAATAAAAATAAACCCTGAATTTTGTACATAAGTAATGATAAGAGTGTTATATTCATATAGATAGTTTTGAGTTCTCTATAAAGTTCATGTATTTTTAACTAATGTTTTCAAGTGTATTTTTATTATTTAGTGTTTTATGAGTCAGGAATGGCACATGCACTGCTTATACAAGATAAAAGTCATAAAAATGAATGTAAAGGATAGATGGAAATGTCATTACTCACTTAGACTCCTTGCCAGCTGTATAAGACCTACACAGTGTGTTGTTTCAAAGCTTATACCTCAAATGGTACAATAGATCACTGATCACATACAGAGTCAATTCTACAATGCTCAGCATTCAGCAGATCTACATAGAATGTGATCGCCAAATAGACTCAGCTGCTCGGCATGCATCTACATGCCAATGTTACTATGTGTAGTTTGATGTAACAGAGATTGTCACTTGTTAGTAAGGTGCTATTTCACCATCTGATCAGACTATGAATGATTGAGATATCTGAGATTCTACAGAATACCATTCTGGCATCAACAAGGATTCTATAATCTGTTCTGCCGATTATTGGTAAGCATGACATTTGGGTTCACTCTTCTCAACAACAAAACACAGCCACCTAAAACCATATTTTGGGTACAAGTACCCTGGGATCAACACAAGTAATATATAATACCTCCAATGTCAATTTAATAATGCTAATTATAATTGGTTGAGGCATAACTATATTTTGTCTGAATGAGAGGGGTTAATACAAACATCAGATGAGTCATAGTATTGGATTATAATATAATTATCCATTTACCGATGCATCTTAAGTAAGCATTGTGGCTTGCTGGCTACATAAAATTAAAAGGGCACCTTAGACCTTGTATGTATTCTCACATATGTGTGTGATGGCATTTTTTTGTGAGTATGTTATTGCTGTCTGAAACCAGTACATTGTTTTGACTCCAGGTATGCAGCTATACAAGTGAAGAGATGCTAAGAGCATTGGCCTCCTTGGTGATAGGATTCCACACAGGCTAGGTATAAGGGCAACTTTTAGAGGCTGTGGCTCAGTTGCACAGCTGGCAGAGGGAGATTCAAAGAAAACAAGTCTAGAGATTCCCTATGCTAGGTTGAATGCTTTTGGGGCCTCTGAAGCATGGGAAACAACTGTACAGTACAACAAAACCTTAAAAACTCAAAAATTGCCTACACAAATAATTGCACAAATAAGGGGCAACCTCTAGCAACCTCTGGCTTATATAAGTGGTCTGGAAGCAGTGCTGAGGGGCCCACACTTATCCGAATGGTAGCTAAAGAACCAGAGCACCTCAAGGACAGAGAATAGTATTAACAAATAGTGTTGAAAGAATAGAAACAGTAAAATAAAATAATGTCAGAAGAAATAAGAGAATAAATAAAAGGAGAGTGAAGAGATAAAGAGTGAAAGAAGGAAGAAATGAGGAGTCCCCTGACACTAGGTGCATTAATGGCAGGCTCAGCATCAGTTTCAGACACCTTGCCGCATGTATTCCGAACTTGGCACATACAATTTATCCATTTTAGGCCTTAATCAACAGCCACACATGGCAAGCAATGGATCTAATCAGTGATAGTACTGGCAGCAGCTAGAATGACAGCTGGCATCATGCTGCCAGCATGCATTGACAAGTAACATCAATCAATCAGCATGTGGCACAGCTAGCCAATGACAGTGCTTATGAATTAGGAATAATGTCATTTACTCATGACAACCAGCCTGCACCCAAACACATTTTATACAGGTCAGTAGCTATAAACTGTATCTGCTACTGATCTACTTTTGGGCATTATCAAATTGGAGCCCACCACAAGGGACTTTAAAGCAGAATTCTGCCAGAAACATGTCTCCAGTGCATATGCTGCCTGCTAGAGCAGTTGGCAGAAGGCATTGTCCCTTCCCACCCATCAACTTCTCAACCACCTGGTGCCTTACCAGGTTTATCTCTTGCTTAGGAACTACAAAATGCCACTGTAGACAACTTTTCTGATTTCTTTCTGCATTCTATTAATTTTACTGCAGATGACCCCTTAGTGTTGCCTCTTGCTGATCCTCAGCATTTTACTCCTCCTACTCCTTTAACTGTAACCACAAGGAGAGGCACTAATTGGTAGCACCATATATGGATTTATTTCAACAATATAGTAGCACATAGTATAAAAGATAGCTACTCTGCATGTACATAGCAACAAATTGTAACCCTTGAGCACCCAGTTATACTCAGCGTTCAACTTATGCTAGCCTGTCCTAACTCTGTCACTGAGTCGGGCACTAGCTTTGTCTCTATTGTTCTCATTGTCTAAGGTGCCACCTACAGGCACATTACGTTGCGCTACTCTTTCTCTTCTCAATATCTTTGCCTAAACCATATCACTTACAACTTGCTAAGTAGCATTAGCATGTTGAATAAATACATTTGCTTGAGCACACCAGAACTCTGTTAGGACTCTTCACAACTATGCACACCCAGTGCTGGAGATGGCATTGTACTGCGTAATGTCCAGTGCACACAACCCCAGTTAGTGTCATCACTGGCTGTTGGTGCTACCTATAAACAATGGAAAACAGCAATTATTCAGCTCTACCCTGGCATTGAAGAGGCTATGCAATACACAGTAAACAAACTACATAAACACATCCAGGACATCTTCAATAGCAGTATCTACTCTCTTGGCACCTTCTCGGCTTACTATCAGGAATTCCAGAAGGTTGCCAGGTGGCTCTTCCAAAACAATAAACTCTACATTAATAAAGAATGTTGCTTGTTCTAGCAAGGCATTCCAATGTCACTATAGGCTTGCATTACTAGGTGCCTAAAAATTGTTTAACTGACTCACCATCCAGAGGAACTATATGCGGTTACCAATGTCTTTGAGGCAGGTAAATGAATTTTGCAGGACACTGACACAGGTATTGGCATTGGCATGCAATGTGCTAGGACAACCCCACCCAAACATGCCAACAGTATCCTTTCAGTCCAGACCACTGCTGCCTCACCTGCCAATGACTTTGTTAAGAAGAAAGATCTCAATGTGGCCATCAACGCTGCTCCTCTGCCATGACCCAAATTGAGACCATGATTGCCACCAGCATGACCACTATCTGCATTGCTAATGCTCCAGGATCCAACAGTTGCCACTTCTATAGTGAAATAGGACACGCTATGACCCAAGAATGCTGCAATACTTTGGAAAGTTATATACAGCAAGGTAAAGTATGCAGAGCCATTAATGGCAAGGTCATATTAACCACTAGTGCTATCATACTGAACTACCTGGAGCTCAAGACCTACCAGGAGTGGGTAGATGAATGGCATAGGTGCAACTCAGGACAAATTGTTACCGGCACTCTCTCAGGAAACACTAGTCCCAATCCTGACCAGGCAGCACAGCAACAAATGATTCACAAGATTTTGCACTTTGACAGCATTGGCGACCATTCTGGCTTTTCTTGAAAAGAGCACATCTTCAGACTGGAACAGGAACTTAGCTCACTGAAGAACCAAGTATTTGACAGTGTTGAAATTAAACAGTCTAAGCAGCCTCTCCACAGTTATAAGCCCATGTCAGCTGCTCATGACTCTTCCCTGCCTACTGCTTCTGCTGCCGCATCTGCACCTGCCATACCACCTCCTTCTATTTCTCCTGCACTATCTAATCCT
>QFEW01008380.1:0-10787 GCA_003316525.1 Termitomyces eurrhizus | reverse complement strand
CATCGAAGAAGCTTTACAATCAACTAATGAAGTACCCACAAGAAGTGATCCCAGCCATGGATCAAGTTCTCAAAGACCTTATGTTGGAGCTTGCTGACCTGGACCAACAAGCAGGTATGGATGGTATGACAGGAACAGACGGCGAGGCAGAGATCGCCGAAATAATGGGACGAGTGTACAAGGTTAGGCCATTCGGGCTTCCAGCGGTCAACATGAGGGACCTTAACCCAAGTGGTTCGTTTTTACAATGTTAATCTTTCATTTGATGTTTTAGTGTCTTCACAGATACCGACAAGCTCGTTTGCATCAAAGGATTGGTCATTCGCGCGACACCCGTCATTCCCGACATGAAAGTCGCCTTCTTTAGATGCCTAACTTGTTCACACACCGTCCAAGTCGAAATCGACCGTGGCAAGATTGAAGAGCCAGCAAGATGTCCTCGTGACGTCTGCGCTTCCATTGGTACAATGTCCCTCGTACACAACCGATGTGAATTTGCCGACAGGCAGGTCATTCGTCTTCAGGAGACGCCGGATGTCGTACCCGATGGCCAGACACCCCATACCGTATCACTAAGCGTCTATGATGAGCTCGTAGATGTGGCCAAACCGGGTGACCGCCTTGTTGTCTGTGGAATTTTTAGAAGTATCCCAGTACGCGTCAACCCTCGCCAACGGACTCTGAAAAGCCTTTTTAAGACGTATCTTGATGTTGTGCATGTGAAACTGGGAGGAGGGGGAACATTAGGCTTCGATCGAAGCACAAGACCCCCCGGTGGTAATCGTTTGCCGGGGGTTGGTGGTGGCGACGATGAAGAGGAAGAGAATGTGGAAGGGCGACAGACTCGCAAAGCGGAAATTGAGGCGAAGGTCTTGGAGCTTAGTAGGCGACCTGATATCTATGAACTTCTGGCTCAGTCGCTTGCGCCGTCTATATGGGAAATGGAAGATGTGAAGAAGGGAATTTTGCTACAGCTCTTTGGTGGGACTAATAAAAGTATTTCGAGAGGGGGAGGTGGTGGTGGACCGAGATATCGAGGCGATATCAATGTTCTACTTGTAGGTGACCCAGGCACTAGTAAATCTCAGATTCTACAGGTATGTGACCTTCACTTTCCCGCAGTAAGAGACTGATAACAGGCCGTCTAGTATGTACATAAGATTGCCCCAAGAGGTGTTTATACTTCCGGAAAGGGTTCTTCTGCTGTAGGTCTAACGGCGTATGTTACCCGTGACCCTGATTCCAAGCAACTCGTCCTCGAGAGGTTTGTTATTTACTCTGAAGGTGAATCTAGACTCATGCTGTTCTTGGCAGTGGCGCTCTTGTTTTGAGTGATGGTGGTGTCTGTTGTATTGATGAATTCGACAAAATGTCAGATGCAACACGTAGTGTCCTACACGAAGTCATGGTAAGCTTTTGAGAAAGCACCATTCATGTTCTTGACATATTTGTCAGGAACAACAAACTGTTTCTATCGCTAAAGCGGGAATCATCACTACTTTGAATGCACGCACCTCTATCTTAGCCGCAGCCAATCCCGTCGGGTCAAAGTATGATGTCAACCTACCTATTACAAGGAACATAGACCTCCCACCGACTCTCATCTCTCGTTTCGACTTGCTATACCTCGTACTCGATAGGGTCGATGAAGCTCTCGATCGTAAGCTTGCTCAACATCTAGTCGGTCTCTATCTCGAGGAAACACCGGAGAGAAATAGCATTGAAGTTTTGGCAAGTACCATTTGCCTCTTTGTCAATCAATCGGTAATTGACAAAATTCCTTAGCCTCTCCATGAACTCGCTGCATATATTGACTATGCGCGCTCAAAGGTGCACCCTGTTATCACTGAAGCCGCAGGAGCCGAGCTTGTTCGCTCCTACGTTGAGATGCGCAACGTGGGTGAAGATCCCCGTGCCAGCGAGAAACGTATTACAGCGACGACACGGCAACTTGAAAGCATGATTCGCCTGTCTGAAGCCCATGCGAGGATGCGTTTGTCGAAATTCGTAGAACTCCAGGACGTGAAAGAGGCGGTCCGGCTGATGCGGGAGGCTATCAGAACCAGCGCCATGGACCCAAGAACTGGGAAGATTGATATGGGCTTGCTTAATACTGGCACGGGGTCCGGTCAGCGGAAGATGAGAGACGATATGAGGAAGGAGGTATTGGCCCTTTTGGATGGAGCTGGTGGAGTACGTGGTATTAAATGGATGGATGCAATCAAGAGACTCGGGGAACAGAGTAGTATCAAGGTTGATGTGACCGAGTTTGCGGAGGTTATCAAGGGCTTGGAAAATGAGGGACAGGTGAAGGTGGTTGGGGAGAGAGATAAGAGGACTATTAGGAAGATGGATGGCTGAAATTGTGTTTTACTTTGAATTTTATATGTGTGATCTCGTAAAGTATCCTCCCAGATCGTCTTATATATGTTACTTGTCTTCAAGTACGAGAAACCACGGTCTTGAGTATGATCTAATCGAACTTTTCTGATCTCAACTTTTTCGAAGCTGTACCTACTGGGCTTATTCTACCAAAAAGGACAATTTAGACAATTTCTGTGCATCTCGCTCAGCTTATGAGTTAAAAAATGGGCTGCGTAATTTCGAACCATCGTAGTCGAAGGATGGTGATGAGGTTGATCAGTCAGTGACCATTTGTGATCGCTAACCCAACTATTTGTTGCTGAGGCTGGTTAAACCTGGAGCAGCCATAAGCCCAAATCCAATCCGAAAAGGCCCATAATAACTCAATCATAGGGTTCATTTCATGACAGCTATGTATGTCAATAAGATATCAAATGCAAGGATACCTATCATGATCCAACTTACACCAGGCTTAGTGTAGATATGTAGATCTAGGAAGCCTCAGCTGAGGGCATGACGAGAAAACTCTACGATATTCCAGTAAATTGAGTAAGGTCGCCAAAACAGCACGACGGACAATATAGGAGACCACTATACTGGCTCGTTACCAACATCGCCAGATCTCGGTCGAGGACTTGGAAATTCTTTTACGAAAGGATGTGACTGAGAAATGAGTATGTCTGCTGGATGCTTTCAATGCAAGCAACTGGAATGGCGCACATCAACATACCTCACGTTACTACTCCTCAATAAAAGTTATCTTAGGGAGCTCTGCAACCGGTCCAGCCTCAGAACCAGGGATGATTGTATTTTCAGCTGGTTCCTCTGGCATATTATGCAGAACAGCGACTTCGCCGTCATCACTCTCCTCGCCAGGTTGACGAAATATCACCTCCTTTCCATTCACAAGCCTTCTTTTCTTGATAGGAACTGTCGCTTGGATATCTCGTTCTTGAGAGTGTTCTGTGTCGCCCTGAATACCTGCTCCCTTCGCCTTTGCCCTGTCTTTCTTCTTTTGTCGCTTTGCGCGGTTTTTGGCTGTCTTTGCCTCTGCGGCTTCTTCAGCTTCACGCCTCTTTCGATCAAACTCAGCATCCGCAAATTCCTGGAGTAATAGTCAAAAGATGTATGCTTATTGACCATGATGACCTTCTACCTTCTGCACGGTGTCTTCAAGAAGCTTGAGTCGTTCGTATTCTCTCCGCCTGCTTGCTTTGTAGACATGAAACTCCCCGCTGCCCGCACCTGCACTCGACCCTTGCACATTTTTCATCATTTCTCGAGGTGGTCGAATAGTCTTTTGTTTCGGTGGTAACGGAACATGTGCAGGCTTCTGGGGATCCTTGAGAAGTTTCTCAAGCTGATTCTTTTGCTTCTCAAGAGCGGTGAGGGCATGACGATTCGCAGATGGGGCCGACGAGGACTCAGTGGTTGGAGTTGTTGACATGTTCTTGTTTGATTAGGACGTCTTGGCCAAACACGAAAGTCGACTTAGGCGATCTGAGCTTGTAACAACGCATTAGTAGTTATGAATACAACAAGTTCCACTACGCCTGACGATCCATATCAGCTCAACCGTCTCGCTGATGAGCTCGCTACCCGTGAGTCTACAGCTTCTACTCATGGCCCCGACGTCCACCAGTTCCCTGCTTATGTTCCACTCTCGCACGACAACCCTTTCCTCGCCGATCCCCATTTCAAGGTGGAGGACTTCCTTCTCTCTCGGTCAAATACTTCCCTTCCAGAGCTGCGCTCCGAGTTACGAGAGTACTTGTCTCAACTAAAAGAGGAACTAGTCAAGCTTATAAACGACGACTATGAAGCATTTATCAGCCTTAGTACAGACCTGAAGGATGAGGGCGATAGGCTCGTTCGTCTTCAATCACCACTGGGGGAAATCAAATTGCAGATACTTGTGCGTCACCTCAGGCATACAATCTCATGAATGAGCCCTTGATACATATACAACAACATCAGCAATCGAGAGCCGAGCTTCAGGCCATACAGGATGCGATTCAAGAAAAACTCGAGAAAAGAGCCGTTTTGAGGGAGGAGAAGGTGCCAGACCATGCGCACGTATTTTTGGCCTGGCTAATTGATGTTAGGCGCTCCTACATCTACTCCTCAAACTTTCTGATTCCGTCACGCGGCTTGAATCCCTTCTTCTCATAGCATCCCCGGAAAATGGGTTTTCCGGATCTCCTGACGTCAAGACAATATCTTTGCCATCCCACCTTGACAATGCTGACAAAAGCATGGAATCGAGGTTTGCGGTCTTGTGTTATTTGCTATGCTCCGTACTAAGTAATAAATGAACAGACCGCATGGCAATAGAGCAAAACATCTTGCCCGTGTAGCCGCGGAGTATGTACAGCTGTCATACCATGCTTCAAAAGCTCGATCAGAAAAGTGCATATTTGTTGATCAGTTGCAATGGGTTTGTGAGGTCTTCCCTGTGTCTGTGTTGCCCACCTTACCTTATTCTTTTCTTGTGTTGCCAGAGAATTGATAGAATCCACTCAACCATATCCTCTGATCTTGATCATGTATTTGCCGTGGCGCTGGTTGCTTTGACGGGGGAAGGAAAGGTCATAGAAATGGAAAAGACCAAGTTGCTTCAAGACGTCACAGATTGTTTGAAAACTTATGATTTACTTGGCCTTTGGAGAGATGCTGAAGACGTTCTAAGAAAAGAAGTCGTCAGAGCTTTCGTGAAAAAGGCAAGTTCTATGGCTTCCTCCCTTAAGACGTGCTGATTACCTCCAGACCATCTCCCCTGGGGCTCTGGCAGCTCCTCACTCTCCTATCGTCCCTCATACACCGTTTGCAGCATTTGATGCGACGTCTTCTTCAACTATACCCTTACCTCCGAGAACCCCGTATACGCCCTTCACTGCTCTTATCTCGTCGAGACGAAAAAACTCCTTCTCTGGGGCGCCCACATCTACCTCTCCATATATTCGCCTGCTGGAAGACAGTGATGACCCTCTGGCTAGGTTGTACAATAAAATCTTACGTTTCGTTGGGCGGGATCTCAGCCGCATCATGAACATCGCAGAAACGGTGTCTATAAAATCTGTGTCTGCATCTCGACCTGATAAGGAATTGGATCCACCTTCTTCCTTTACAGAGTATACGTCTCATGAGTTTGAAATCATGGCAAATGTGATATGGGCAGAGGTAGGAAGGACACTCATTGATGAACTGGGTGGAGTTATCTTTGCGTTTGGACGACCCAATGAGTTTAAAAAAGTAAGTTCTGAAGGAACACTATTCCAGCATAGCCTGATTCTAAAAACTTTTAGCATTATGAGTTTTCTCAAGCGTTCATCCGGTCCTTGGAATACCTTGCTCCTTCGGTGCATTCTATAACGGCGATGCGAGCGCATCAGATATATATCGCTTTCCAACAGCGATGGCAGCTACCGGTCTATTTTCAAATGCGATGGAAAGAAATTGTTGGGTCTCTCGAAGAATCACTTTCCGTTGCCAAGATTGAGCCCTCTAAAGGTCAAACTGTCTCACTCAGAAACGAATAGCATGTAAGCTGAAAGGGGGTTTGACAGACAGGACGTCTTTCGCGACGACTCAAGCGAACGCAGTATGGGTTGCTATTGCTGCTTGTTGGAGTGCCGAAGTTTTTATTGCAGACCTGTGCCACAAGTTTTGGAGACTGACCCTGCAGGTAAGTACACTCGGATTACAATTTCGACGCATGTTTGTCTTACTGTCTTCAGATTTTGAGTAGATACAAAGTATGGCTGAATCAGAGTGTATCAACGCACGAGGTTATCTCAAAACTTTCGAATATGCCAATAGTAGATAAGGTGTGTTTTCTACTATGCTTGGCTCCTTCATTCTCTGAAAGTAATTACCACGTAGAATGCTTCCTCACCTTCACAAACTCGTGCTTCCACTCCTGTTCAGGCCCAGGAATCATCCTCTGCGGAAACCATAGCAATTGACGATGCTACCTTACAACAAAATGTTGCCTTAATTGTTGATATCAAAACATTGCGGACCCATTCAATGACTCTTTGGAATGAAGAAATTAGCATGATGCTTCCAGAGAGGTTTGACGATGAAACATCTGGCATAAGTGCTCAAGGTTTGGCCAAACAATTCTTCCCGCTCAAACGTCACTGATCCTTTCATAGAGACTCTTCATACCTCCCTCTCCAGTCTGACCAGCTTGATTTCTCCGCTTTCAAATGGGATCATCAGCATTTTGACGAGACGCTGCTGTGACGCTCTTTTACCTGTCCGATCTATCCCCTCACAATTTAGGGCCATGTCCAATAAGCGCACCCCGACGGAACCAAGCTATTTTGTGGCATCTATCCTGCGCCCTCTAAAGCTATTCTTTGGCATCGGTGGCGGAGATGGTGTAGGAACTCCATTGAGGGAGGATTACATTCACTCGTATTCCGTTGAGATATTTAATGATGTTGCGCAAAGGTACGCGTCTGTTGGCCGATTCTAGACTCTGATGTTCTACTTCTTTCATAGATATATATATTACCTTTCCGCAATGAAGAAGACAGAAGAATCTCTTCGCAGACTCAAGAAGGGGAAGAAGACAACTTTTTCACTGTTTGGAAGTTCCAATACGGGAAAGGATGACGATGGCAGAGATGAGGAGCGCATCCGCATTCAAATGATGCTTGATGTGGATGCATTTGGAAAAGACGGGGAATCTCTCGGAGTTGTATTGCAGAAATGCGAAAACTACAACATCTTGAAAGACACGGTTCAAGCTTTGGAAGGCAAGACACCGCAATTGCCTGATTACGTCAATCTAACCACTCTCTAGCTCCCGATGCCTTGTAATTACTTGCTTTGTTAGATATAGGAATGTTCGAGGTCCGATTAATCTGAACAAGTATCGTGGTATATCAATCCTGTCCGAGATACCACAATTTTCGAGGTAAATATTACGTTAGCATCAGAATGAGGAATTGGCGCGGTAGCACTAGTGAAGGACTTTCGACAACGGGCGCAAGATTTCTGAGAGGCGGCCCAACCACGATCACGTTCTCGTGCGACTTCCGCCAGTGTTTCGAATAAGTCACGATCAGTGAGATGTTTAGTAATGACAAGCATGTCCCCCTCTGATCGATAAGACTCTAACATGCCCGTAAGGATAGCACGAAACTCGGTGTACTGCGCATGCATAGTTGGAGGAGCACATTCCACGAGCCGTTTGAATAGACGAGGGAAGGAGACAGCTTGTGTTGTTGCAACAGAAACAAGAGACGAGAATGTCTTCTGGACAAGGGTTCGAAGTGTGGCCATTGCATCATCCTGGTCGCTTTTCTGCAGCCCAGTCTCCATCCGCAAAGACGATATCGCTTGCACATTCCGGATCTGACTGCTGAGCAGCTGAAACCAGATATCTTCTGAGGGAACATGGATTTTAGAACTATCCCTGGAATGTTCCAGGCATATTGCTACACCGACTGTGGCGATGGATATCAAAGACTGAAGGTCCCGGCGAAATTCACCAATTTGGTTTGCCGATTGATCCAGAACTGCATTGATCATTCGTTGGGTCAACCGCTTTTGGAAGACTTCAGCTTTTTGCAAAGCTTCCTGTGGATCGCCACTCCGGTTGATGGCCCACACTACAGCATCATATACACCTTCTGTCTCACAAATCAGAAGGGCTGAACTCCAATCTATGAGCTCGGTTGGAAGATACTTCAAAGCTTCGATTACGTTGTCCGGATGCTGTTGGCACTGTAGAGATATATAAATCTGATGAAGACGTGCAGAGGCCTTATGTGGCGATGCTCTGTTCAATGCTTGTAATGTTTCATCGTCTTGCATCTGCTCAGGTGGGCCGAGGAGACGACGTAGGTAAGTGAGCTTCTCATGTTCGTCCGAAAGGATCTGCAACGCTGTCTCGTGAAGGTCAGGCGCATGCTTTTGAAGAAGAGACGCCGTATCTTTAAGGCTGAAAGCCATTAACTTGGGAAGGAAAGTTGACACGGTGGAATGAATGTCAGGAGATATCGAACCCTTGTTGGCACAACTATCCATAGTCAGAACATCGTCAATGTTGTACATAACTTCCGAAGGTCGAAGATTATGATCATCCAGGTATGCGGCAAGTAGCAGTCCCCAACGACGTTCCTGCCGATGCCACGACCGAAGTATGCGATAAAATCCCGCAGATTCAAAGAGATGGATGAAATGTTCACTATCATGAGGATTGTAGGTGGAGAGTAGATATTCTGACGCCAGCTGTCGATCTTCGCGCGTGTCAAGATCTGGATCATCAGCAAGACGTGTAAGAATATCGTGGAGTGTGCTGGGAGACACTAGAGTAAAAAACTGAGGATATTTGGGGACGTTGCGAGCGATAAAAATATTGATAAGTGTGGAATCTGTGGTAGAAAGATCTCCGGATGCCATTATTTCTAGTAATATCCTGACGATGACAAGCCGATTAGTGCTCTGAGTTTCATCATTCAAGAAGGGGTCTTCGAAAGCGATGTCAAGGGAGTGAAGAAATGATTCCGCATCAAAGCGAAGAAGTTGCCGAAGGTAAGGATAGGTTGGTTCAGCACCACCCTCTTCATCTGCGGTAAGAACGAGTCTGGAACCTTCTCCGGAAGGCCAAACACTAGAGCGTCCAAAGAATAGAAAGGCATAAACCTCCTTTCTGGCACGTAGGGCATCCTCATCCGGTAAAGGTTCTTCACTAGGGTAAGAGACACCAGACAAGACGGTAGAAAGATAAGGGTAGACCTTGTACGCATTATTCAGAATCAGAGTATCCGTCTGAGCTTCAGTGTCTGGTTCTGAGTCGTGTGAATTTTCAGGTTCGAATGTGAGCCTTCGAGATTGCTGGACCTTTCTAATCAGACCAAGCAATTCAACAATAGGCGCGACAAAATCATGAAGTGCTCGAGTGTAAACATAGATGAGGGCGTCATATAGGTGGTACCTTTGACAGAGGTGTATAGTTTGATTGATGTCCAGACACGTAGATTCTATGTGCCATATTATCCTTTCAATACGATCCGGGCGGCCATCCTCCTCGTGCAAGGCGACCAGGCGTTGGGCAACTCGTGGTGGTATATAACGCATATCGTTGTTGAGAACAAATGGTTCCAACTGGCGAAGAAAAATCTTCAAAATTCCTGTGTCATCGAATCGTTGGAAAAGGTCTTCGAACAGAAATTCAAAATCGTCGAGGGCAATAGATGCGCGGCAACAAACTGTCACTAGATCTTCAAACAGAGAAGTTCGATCAACCCCCCGACCATCTGGAGTAACATGGGTTCCGTCTCTCATGCGATCTTCGGAGAATGTATAATTAACAGATGCTACCATTAAGTCTTTCATCTTTCCTCCGATGGTTGCTTTGCGGATAACAGGGTCATCTGGAAGACCGTTCGTATTCCCGGGAGCTTCACCGACATAATAGGATCTTGCGAGATTGATGGCGCTGAGGAAATCACCGTCTTCCACAAAGGATAAAATGCGATCCGCCCAGGTGAGAAGCGTTCCTACTCGAAACTCATTTTTGCACTGTAATTTGAATGTCTCTCGAATGGCTCCCTTCAATGTGTAGCGTCAACTCACCAGCAGGAAAATTTTTCCTTTGTAAACCCGGATGCTATGTGCAACATCACCCACAACATTTGACACAGCGCCATTGATGGGCGAAGGAAAAGACGGTGAGACAAGCAAGGAACTATCAAAGCTAACAGATTCGATGAAAGACAGGGCCTGAGCATCGAAAACATGTAAAGTTTGAGGAGTTAAAACAGCAATTTGCTGCTCGTAAATTAGCACACTGGTCTCGTCGTCAAGGATAGAGGCTCACGTGAATGTTTAACCATTGGACAGCAAGGATGACATCCTCTGTTGAAAACCGACCAACATCTTGGTAAACAATCCTTCCAACTTCCACTTCAAATTGTTTCCCTGTCCTGCGATTTGTGCTTACCTCTTTAGACCGAGATTCGTTTACTTGAATAAGTCGAAGAGCGCAACCCCAAGTAAAGACGAGGACAGGAGATGTAGTTTGACTAACATGACTGACGGAGTTCAATCCTGCATTTGGATGTTGAGCACTTGGAAACCATGCCAGAGTGCCTCTTCCCTTGAATGCAGTATTTGAGGTCAAGCCTTCTTCAGGATCACGAGGGCATTTGAACCACGTTCGTGGAAGAGGCTTCAGCCCAACAACGACAAGTTTTGAGGGTGTAAGCATAGCGATGATGTTGTATGAATCGGTTGCATGGGACAATCCCAGTGGCAAAGGCGCCGTAGCTAATATAGTGTATCGCACTCTACGACGCCGTGGAAGTGAAGTGTCAGGAATGGACACTGACGGGATAACACCTGCAGCTGTTGAAATTTGCAGATTAGTGTCAGGCTGATACTGCCCAAGAATTCGGAGGATGTCT
>QFEW01008379.1:0-21830 GCA_003316525.1 Termitomyces eurrhizus | reverse complement strand
TCGAAGGATCAGTCTTTCAGATAAGAGTATATTGCAAGAACATCGAGACAGGAGTTATGAGAATCAGATGGTGTGGAGGAGTTTGCCTTTTATGTGCCAGATTGAGGACGTATGTTACGCTGCTTTAGGAAGAGAACCGATAGTTGCTACAAAAGGACAAGGGCGGACTAGTCATTACATCGAGTTTGGGACAATGCGATGAGATGGAATTAAGAGCCCTGTTGTTGTTCAGGATTTTGTATCGCGGGCGTTAAGCGATGAAGTTGAGTATGCACCGAGGAGCAAGACAGTGACAGTATCCGAGAGCCTTGAAATAAAACATTTGTTCCCACGGTCAATAACTGTGGATGAATGATTAGATATGTGCCAACGTCATCAAACCACGACGCGCCAGCAACCCCCGCGACCATGCGCCAATCAACCCTCGACAGATACATCGAGACGCTCCTCTCCTGCCGGCACCTCCCCGAGGCAGACATCAAGTCCCTCTGCGCGTATGTACGCACGCTGCTGATCGAAGAATCGAATATCCAGCCAGTGTCGTCGCCCGTGACGGTCTGCGGGGATATCCACGGGCAGTTCTGGGATCTCAAGGAACTCCTGAAGAGGGGCGGGATGGTGCCCGACAGGAGTTATGTGTTTATGGTGAGTGTTTGGGAGGTTGAGGTTCTTCAGCGCTGATTTGGAGTGGGAATGTAGGGGGATTTCGTGGATAGGGGACATTATAGTTTGGAGACGGTGTCGTTGTTGTTTGCGCTCAAGGCTCGGTGGGTGGGTGTTCTTATTGAGATTGCATGGTTGTTTATTGGCGCAGGTACCCTGATCGTGTGACGCTGTTACGAGGGAACCATGAGAGTAGACAGATTACGCAGGTTTATGGGTTTTATGGTGTGTGCTTTTTGTTTGGAAAAGACGTGAGTTGAGGCGTTGTTACAGATGAATGTCAGCAAAAGTATGGAAGCGCGGCGGTGTGGAAGACGTGTTGTAATGTTTTTGATTTTCTAAACTTGGCTGCGGTACGTGGGTGCATTGGGCGCGTAGGCTTCTGCTGATTGGTTCTCTTAGATTATAGACGGGACTGTTCTATGTGTACATGGGGGCCTGTCGCCAGACATACGAACGTTGGATCAGATACGTGTGCTCTCGAGGGGACAGGAGATCCCGCACGAGGGCGCGTTTTGTGGTACGTCATTGGTCACGAGCAACAATCTAACTATGTACTGATTCTCCTATGTATATGGAGACCTCATGTGGAGCGACCCAGACGAAGTGGAGAACTGGGCCGTGAGCCCACGCGGAGCAGGCTGGCTGTTCGGGGGCGTGGTGACGCAACAGGTGGGCAGCAGCATATGATTGTCTACTATATTTATCGATCCGGCAGTTCAATCACATCAACAACCTGAGTATGATTGCACGGGCACATCAGCTGGTTCAAGAAGGGTACAAGTATATGTTTGATGAGCGGCTCGTGACGGTCTGGAGTGCGCCGAATTACTGTTACCGGTGTGGGAATCTTGCGTCGATCCTGGAGGTGGAAGATGGGGAGCAGCGGTTCATTGTGTTTGAGGCTGCCGAGGAGAACGAGCGAGACCGGGGGATGCAGACGCGGAAGATGGTGAGTGGTGGGCGAGACTGGTTAGGCTGATGCTGACTTGTCCTCAGAATGCGATGCCGTATTTTGTGTAGCTTAGTATATACGGAGTAATGTCGGCCGACATCCTATATAAGATACGGGTTCTGCCGAGTCCCTATAAGGCCGCAGCAACGACCGCACGATCCCCAACGATGAGCACTCTCCGTGGCCAGCGCGTCGTCGTCGCTTCTCTCTTTCTCCCAGACTCCGTCTCCTGTCCCAGATCGTCCCCCGCATCTCCCCCACCTGCCCCCCACGACTCCCAGCGATTTGGCTCCAAGCCAAAGCCCTTCAGCATCGTCGACGATCTCCAAGACAAGTCTCGCAACCCAACCCCTGCCCTCCGTTCTCCAGTACACGAGTCTGCAAACCCCTTTGCCAATGTCGTAGTTTCCCCTAAGACTGCTCTCCGTCGACGCCCATCCAGGTCTACCAGGGAACCCTGGCACATCGAGCCTAGCTCCCACTGCAACGGCGGTCTTAAGAACGCCATCGATAGCATCGGCCCCAAACTCAAGAAGGTCTGGGTCGGCACCCTCGGCACATCCATCGATTCCATTCAGCCCTCCCGGCGCTTTGAGATTGAGAAATCACTTGCTGCTCTCCCACAACACCCTAGCATACCCGTCTGGGTTCCTGACGCTGAGTTCTCGAGCTGCTATGCCGAGTTTTGCCACCAGGTCCTGTGGCCGTGTCTCCACTATGCCATCCCAGACGCCCCAAAGACGAAAATGTTCTACGAGAGCGCATCCTTCAAGCAGTACGTCGCCGTCAACCAGCGCTTCGCGGACGCCATCATCGCCGCCCATCAAGAAGGCGACATCATCTGGGTGAACGACTATCATCTCATGCTTCTCCCGGGCCTCCTTCGCACCTCGGGCAAAATTCCGCCCACCACCCCGATCGGGTTCTTCATGCACGTCGCGTTCCCGTCCTCGGAGATCTTTCGCTGTCTGTCGGTGAGGCAACCTCTGTTAAGGGGCGTGCTTGGCGCCGATCTTGTCGGGTTTCAGACGGCGAATTATGCGCGGCATTTTAGGCAGACGGTCCATCGTATATTGGCGTACGAGGCGCTGCCCAAAGGGATTATGGTTGCCGATGGGGATGGGGCCGCAGGCGAGGACAAGGACGGCAAGGACGGGCAGAAGGCAAGGGGCAGGTTCGTGGATGTCGGGGTGTTTGCTATGGGGATCGATGTGGGGCAGCTCAAGCAGAAGAAGTGTGTTCTATGTCCTTTTGTTGAGGATTGTGCTGATGGACCGTAGGGCGGAACCAGAGGTCAAGGAATGGATCCAGCTCCTCTCGCAGCGCTATGCGGGTATGAAGATTGTAGTGGGCCGGGACAAGCTCGATGAGATTCAAGGCGTGCGCCACAAGATCAAGGCGTTCGAGTACTTCCTTGAGAGACATCCCGAGTTCCAGGGCAAGGTATGTTCACCGGTCGCACTACTAACACCACCATATGACACCGCATTATAGGCGATCCTGATACAAATTGCTTTGCCCACTCGAAGCCCGCATGCTCATACCCCCTCGCACCCGCTCCCCGAAGCGCCTGACGTCACAGAGGCTATCGCGCGTATCAACGCACGCTTCTCGACTCTGACGTATGTTGTTTATTTCTCTTCGCGACGTGCGACGCGAACATCTAACTTCTCCACACACGCAGTTACCAACCCGTGGTGTTCCTGCACACTCAAGACATGACGTTCAGCCAATACCTCGGTCTCCTGAGCGCAGCCGACGCGTTCATCGTCACTTCGCTGCGGGAGGGTATGGCGCTGCGCACACACGAGTTTGTCGAGTGTCAGGAGGGGAGATGTAGACCGCTCATCCTTAGCGAGGTGCGTGCGTCCCATTGTGTATCGGGAGTACGCGGATGCTGATGCATGCTCGGTGTAGTTCACGGGGAGCTATAGTTACAGTGGGTTCAGGAGCTGTATTGCGATTAACCCGTGGGACACGAGGGGCACGGCCGATGCGATCAATCAGGCGCTGACGATGAGCGATGAGGAGGCGCATACACGGTGGGAGGTATGTTCCCTCGTACTCTATAATACATGCTTACACTTACACTTACGCGTCATCACATGTAGGACTTGCACAACCACGTCACGACGCAGACGGCACAGACGTTCGTGATGACGTTCTTGAACCGCACGCTGCGCGCACACGCGGAGGATCTCGCGCCGAACGCGGAGGTGCAGGTCCCGACGATGGATCTGGGGCGCGTGCTCCCGCGGTACAGGCATTCGAGGAAGAGGCTTATTTTGGTCGATTTGGAGGGGACGGTGTGGAGGCGGGATCTGAGCAGGGACGGGTTAAGCATGATGGAAGAGGATTATAGGAGGGCCGGGGTGCCGCGGGACGGCGAAGAGGGAGAGGCGGAGGAGGAGAAGGCGCTTGTGGAGGTGCCTGAGGAGGTCTTGGTGGTGCTTGAGAAGCTTGTGGGGGATGTGAGGAATGAGGTGTGGTTGCTTAGTGGGCTGAGGGTTAGAGGTCTGCTTGAGAGGATTGGGAGGCGCGTACCGAGGTTGGGGATCGTGTGAGTGTTTTTTTCTCCTTTATGATTGTGTTTCCATGCGTACTCACGGAATGATAGTGCGGAGAATGGGTGCTTCATCAAGACGATTAAGAGTGTACCTAAGCTGACGAGGTCGTTCTCGTTTGGCTCAAGCTTCTCACCGCCGAAGAGGTATACTATGAGACACATGCACGAGAGGAGTGTCTCGAATGGCACTGCTGGCACAGCTGCAGGCGGAGAGTGGGTGAATATGGTGGCCAACTTTAATTTGACATGGAAGTCGGCGTGTTTGGAGATTTTGCATTATGTGAGTGTGCTTTACTTTACCATTGAGTGCGGGTGTGTGGCTGACGTGCGGTATGTATAGTTCGCGGAACGCACGCCTGGGAGTTTTATTGAAGAGCGGGACGCGTCGATCGTGTTCCGATTCTGGACGGGCGCGATGCCCGTCGACGGGGTTGCGGAGGACCCGGATAGGACGTGGGCGAGGAGGCAGGCCGCTGAAGCTCAGAACCACATCTTCGACAGGTAAGGTTCTTTTATCCATCGCTACGTTCCCCCCTCGATCGCGTTGGCTCAAATGACCTCACAGTCTCGGCGAGCGGTACGGGCTGCGCATTATTCCTGGCAAAAACTCGTTCCTCGTGCTGCCGAACAACGTGTCGCGGTCCACGGCCATCGGGGCGATATTGCACCCTGGGGGCCCTGCGCGCTCGCTGCCGTCGTCGTGGATGAGGATGAGCCCCGATGTGTTTGACACGGAGACGCAGGGCGGGGGGGATGTGGATTTTATATTGGCGGTGAGTGGGGATGAGAAGCTGTTGAGGAGGCTGAATGAGGTGGATGGTGCGGAGACGTGCTCGACGAGCGGGAGGGGCACGGATGCGAAGTGGAGGATTGAGCCTGAGCCTCGGGAGGCGTTGTGTGTGCTCGAGGGGCTGGTTAAGTCTGCGACTGGGGATGTGTGAGTAGCGAGGTGCTCGAGTGGTTTTTTTGTCTGTCTCTCTTTCTGTTTTTTTTTCTCTTTCTCTCTTTCTTCTACCTCTGATGATGACTTTTGGAATGATTCATGTTTTCTTTTTCTTGTGGAATTTATGACTATAGATTGGTAAGATTGATTTTGTGTATGTACACTGCAGCCTGTTACCTCTTGTACTACCCCATTTCACTACTCACTTGTTTCTTTTTTTGTTACCCTTGCCCCGATAAATAGAATAAATAGAAACCGTGGATGTATATTTATGTACAGTTCGTATAGTTTCTGAATTTGGTATGTATACTCACGAATATGAACAACTCTTTTTGTCGAGCTGTGTCGTTATGGATAGAAAATAGCTGAACGCAGATCCTGAGTATTGTGAACCATGCTCATTACTCGACCCTTGGTGCGAGACGAACGTGCTATGTACTCGTGGATTTATTTGCGGACGATATCCGTCATCGTGGGTGACAGAATCGCTAAATCTGTATTTGTAGTGCGCGATAGAGCAGAATTGTTGACACTCACTAAGTTGGGTTCACGGCCTCGCGATCGACACCTCATCGACATCGATCATCCATGACACTCTGAAACCAACGTTGGACTGCAATTAATATAATTTAGCTCTGTTTGGACCATGGTCACTTACGCCAGGATATACTTATGTGGAGCCTCACAGCCTGGCAGAGTTGTGTGGATGCTCTGGCAAGAGAATGAATGGCATTTTATTCCAGGATGAGAGAGGCTTTTGACGTGTGTTTTCTCTTTTCTAAAAGTACTTACGGACCTCTCTTACTTGATCTAGGCTCTCTCAAGTTTTGTTTTGATTGGCTGGCATCGGCGTTGCATCCATCCGCAGGATTTATGCGCGCTGAGGCCCGAGGCCATACTATTATTATTCTGACGCACTCGCCGAGACCTCTCAAAATGAATTTGAGGACAATGTTGAGAGTTTTTCGTCAGATGTCATAGGTGAAAGTCCAGGCTGCTTAATCCTGATGAGATGTGCGTTCCTACTTCCCAATCTCATGTAATTCAACATGCTGATGCCTGTAAGGACGGTAGGTTCAAGTTATAGGAAGTGTTACTGCCTTCTGTCAAAGAAAAAAATTGGACCCTGAGTAAGTGCAATAGACTTCTTTTTTTTTTGCTTCTTTCGTTCATTTCTTTACTGACGTTGGACTGTAACCTCAGCTTCAACAACGGATGTTTTGTCGAGGTGGTCAAGAGCATATCTATTCAATTTATGTCGACCCACTCATCCTCTCGGCACATCGTTGCACGTGAGAGAAACTCTGGTTAAGGGGATCACAACAAATTTAGCTTTGACGCACAAGATGCGTGCTTGGAGATTTTGCAGCATGTGAGTGTCCCTTCTTCCTTGATTGTGTCTGGGCGCTATAGAGTGCACAGTTTGTACAACACAGCCAGAAAGCTTTGTTGAGGATCCGGACGAGTCAAAATTGTGTCCTGCTTTAGACGGTGCAATGAGGTCATGGTTGAAGACCTTTGTAGGACCTTGGTGAAATAACAGGTGAATGTATGGGATCATGACCGATAATATTTCAACCTTGTGTCTATCCCGCATCATCAAATGCTAATTTACCTTAAGAATTTGAACTTTGTCGAGTGCTTCGGAAACGATGTCGAATTGGCCCTACTTCTTCCTCATTTTCCAGCTCGCACCTCATTCTCATGCCAACTCAAGTGCTCGTTCATGAAAGGCGATGAGAAATTTCATGCAGATGTGGAAATCCATCTTATGTGATGCTTCGACTTGGCGTCGTTCAGGAAGCTCAAATGTTTACCGTTAGAGCTGCACAGATGCGTTTGGTTGCTTAGTGGGAGGGGGTTCAGTATGGACATTTGAAAGAGAGACAGACATTAGTATGGGGTTTAGTGAAAAGCGGTGAGTTGTGTATGCATAATGCCTTCACTCGAGATTGATGTACGATTAGGTTCGATATATTAATATAAAGTTTGTTAACAGCAGTATCACAGGACGATTGTGGATTGACTGTGGGAAGAAAAATGCCATCGTTTTATTTTGAAAACACTTCACAAGTAAAGTTTAACACCAGTTAACACCAGCGCAAAGTGTTTCCCCGGCGACTGCTAAGATTACAACCTGGACCAATGACCCTACCGTTCGAGCGTACTATTTCTGCGAGACTGATCAACTTTCATATGCATCAGGACATGCGGCACCAAGTTTTTCGTATCTTTTGATCTAGCGCCAATTTAACAGCGTCTACGGGCGAAAACGCATCTATCCGGCCTCAAGGCAGCGCCTGAGCACGAGGTCTCTGATCCCGTTTGTTCTTTGTTCACAACACTCATCTTATCGCTTGTTTGAACTTGAATACGTACTTTGAACGAAGGTATAGTTCTGAAAATTTCTCTTGTCGGGCATGTTCTGACGATCTTTTCAACTTTCTTTATTGCTGTGGTACTTAGATGTCCCAGATGTTAAATGAGAAGCTTTCTACAGAATATATCATCAACCATGTTTTTTTACCCCCTCAACTTCCCCAGGCGGGTGATCAATCCATGGAGAACGATCTCGCCTTGCTCGATCTTGTCAAACGCAGTGCGAAGGTCTTTGCTGAGACCATGTCCTCCGATGCGTTCGATTGGGGTCCAATCAACCGAATGCTAGAGGACCTGCGCATCGTATATTCTGCTAGCGCCCTCGATAAAGTTATCCTGCAAGACCGCATTTCCCAATTGACTGAAGGAGGTAGGTACAGATGACTGTTCATCCACCATGCAAGGCTGATCATCTCCTATGTAGGAACACTTGTTGTTCCTGTAAGAGCTCAAAACGCTTGTGTTTTCATTCGAAAGCTGGATGTCAAGATGATCTATGAGTTCTTCGAGGTTGATCCCTCGAACGAGCAGGTCATGGCAACGAAAGGAAGGCTCATACGTCGATTCCCTGGTCCTGCCTTCGAGATTCCCAGGACTACCGAATCTCTGGCCTTCCGAAAAGAGATTATGACGTTCCTCGCAGACATGGATGTCGTTACGTTTGGATCTGCCCCTTCCACTGAGAAAGCAGGTTCTGAGGCTTTCGAGGCTTGGGATACAGCGGATCCGCATTACATTACTGAATTACTCACTGCCATCATCTATGGTGCCCCCGAGAGTAAACCTTCCGATGTTGAAAGGGTTGAGAAGCGGATTCGCAACGAAATTCTGCTGAAACCTGGTGCCTCCATGCCCTGGCGGAGGTCGTCTCTCTGGCTTATTATTCGAATCGCTTTACAAACAACTCTTCGACGCACAAGTTCTTCCCTTGGCCAAACAGAGTATAAAGCATTTATGCTATTTCTCATGGCAGATTTTGTTCTGTCAAGCAATAATGACCACGAACTCTCAAATGACATCCTAGTCTGCTTTCAAAACAAGCTTGTTCGCAGACTTGGTAAACTCTCTGATGCAGCCTCAGGTGACCTACTGAACAAGGCCACTGGGGCAATCGGCAAAGCGAGGGAGGTCCTAGAGAAAAGGTGGAAAGATATTCGATCCCAGCAGTCGCTTTCACCCCCCTGGTCACCTAAATCTCTCAATTTATCTCAAGACACCAATATCTCCTTGTTATCTTCGAAGAATTATCTCTATAGCCGTTTACGTCAGACTACTCCCTCTGTTGCAAAATTCATTTTCCAGCCATCTGAGAGTCCTCGTCTGAGCGATGAGGACTTTCTTAAACCTGAGGTTGTCTCCACAGCTCTCAAGAAGGATCCTTTTGTTGCACTTGCAGACATAGAGGAGTTTGCTATTGATCGTCTAGATACGTGGGTTGAACAACATTATTCCGAATCTTTGGCATGTACTGCCTTGGGGCAGTGTATCCTTGAATATGCTGCTGTGGCACAAGCAAAGTATAAAGGCAATCCAGAGGACCAATCCTTGATGCTGTTGACCATCTTTCTACTATGGTCAGCACTTGACCGCTTGGCAGTCAAACAACTTCCTTTGCTAGCTGATTATTTTCCTGATATTTCGGAGGATATTTTAAACCCAATTCTACTCCGAAGTTCGAATTCTATTCAAAGTCTCATTTGCCTCCGGAATTACATTCACAAACGACAGAGCCATGCTCATCAAGGCTCTGTATTCAACAATGATATTTCAACATCGTCTTTTGCAATTCGCTACTTTCGCACATCGAGCTTGCTCATGGACTTAAAGAGAAATATAGAGGAGGCAGCGCAAAATGAAAAAGAAAAGAAGCAGGAAGAATTTGACATGTTGAAAGCTCAGTATATTCAACTCAAAAAAGATGCACAGTCACAGGAGCATGATCGTAAATGGGATTTATTTGGTCATTCTTATCATCCATGGCAATGCTCTAAGTGCTTATTAGAGCAACATGCCTCTGAATTGACAATCAAGGTCCATGAGTGGCCACTTCCAGAGGAGGAGCTCTTTGCACAAGCAACAGTCTTTGAACTTCAATGTCCTCTTGTTTTTCAGATTTGGCGATCAACCACATATGCAATTCTCAATGATATTTGTTACTCAGGGCTCTCTGGAGAATTTTCACAGCCAGCAACAACTCTTTCTCAATATGCAGGCTTGAAAAAATATTATAATGGACAAACACGGATAACATATGCATCTATGACCAAGTCTTTCACAGATACACATTACTCTATGCCGAAGATTTCATACCTCAGTAGCAACCCCTCATCTATCTTTGTCAAAAATAAGCTGCACTATAGCTTATATGACATTCAGTATAACGACTGGGCCAAAACATCATTTTTGGACTCTACTATCAATAGGTTCTGTAGATTTATCTTGCCCTCATCAAGCCCATACTATGCCTTGCAGTATGCATTGGAAGGGACCACACATTCTGCCAATCAGCCACTTGCTGATCAGGCTGAGATATCTCCTGAAATCAGCGTACATGAGTATATCCAGTTTGGAACACTGCGTTGTGGAGCTATGGTGCAATGGTTAAACATTCTTCGTGAACTTCGAGCACAAATTCTCTCTTTTGATTGCATTGAAGTTCATATGCTTATTGTACAAGCTTCACTACAGACAGGAAACATTGAGCATAGTAAACTAGAGTGGCATGAAATTCTCAAACAGTTTGACTTTGGCCAAGCTCTATTGTTTGAGATTGACAACTTGCTTTTGAGCATTGAAAGCAACTGGCATCATATAGTCACTTTGCAAACTATGATCATTCTCACTACTCGCTTACTTTCTTCCTCTCCAGAAGAGGAGGTAATTAACCATGCTTATTTAACACTTCAAACTGCTAGAAGAATTGCATTCAAGTGGATGATCAATCTTATTGGAGATCTTGAGCAGGCAGACAATGGAGATAGCTTGATAACACAACAACGTGTGTATTTAGCAGCAGCTGCTTGCAGAGCTACTTATGGCATTGAAACACACTATTTCAATCATCTGATTACTTGTGATGAGGATGTCAAGATCTTCATTCAATGTGCTATTCAAATACAGAATAATGCATCTGCAGATAGCATATGTAATGATCTATTTCTAGCACGAGATAGAAGAATGTCTCATAAGCTGGAAACTAGCATCTGGAATCAGATTAAGAATAATAGAGCAGGCCTTGACAAAGCTATTCTTCATATTTGGACAGATCATAAGTGTGGATCCAACTGGAAGCCCTTATCAACACCAAATGAACGCTGGTTAACATCTATTGTATCAGAATCATCTTCCAGTATGAAGTCAATGGCTCTTCATTACAATCTTTTGAATGGCACCTTTTTAATTGATGGAAAGCCTATCAGTCGATTACCTTCTACAATTCAAAGTCATCCTACATATATTCGCTTATTAGGTTATGTAAGTGCTTATTGGCCTTCTAATAAATTGTACAAACAAAACATTTTAGAGGATATTTGATGTTGTTCCATCAAGGCTAAACAATATGAATTATGCTACTCGTAATGCAATTATTGCATCCAATTGCTTTGTATGTTTTTATTGTTCTTAAAATACATATGATAATAGTATTTTATTTTCTAGCTTCATTTCCAAGTTCCTCCATCTGATGGCAACTTGATTATTCAGGCCAAGATTGAAGATGATGTTTTTGAACTGGTTCCTCATACAACTTTTCAAAAACAGGATAATGATTTTCCTGTATCTTTTATTACAGAATATGCTCACTGGTTGCATATTTCATCATCTTCTCAAATGGGACATGTTGAATTTCATCCTCTTCATTTTATATGGCAGCCTTCTAAAAGTAATTGGAATCTCACCTTTAATACTACCAATAATACTGCTAAAATGATAGCTGGAAATGGCTCAGTTATGGTAGACATCCGAAGTAAATCTTTTGATATGATTTTCAAGCACTAAAAGCCAATTGAAATTTCTAGCCATATCCATATTACTCATAGTGCAGATGGTACACAAGTTGAATTGCCACAGTACAAGCTGGAATTTTTTTTAAATGAGGAAAAAAAACTGGAATGCTCTACAATTCGTAATATGGTGGTAGACCTCAATCAATCAAGTGGAACAATGTATGGTCTTGCTAGTCAGCTTGTGCTTCGAAATAAGTTTACTAGTATAATAAGACTAGCAGCATCAGGTTCTCGCTGTATTATTATTCCTTTTGGCAAAGTCAACTTTGGAAATCATTATCACTATCACCGCCATCTTACAATATTACCTGAATCAAAGAAAAAATATTTCACATATTACATTGACAGTACTCTGGGACGACTTGTAGGAACAACACTATTGAGTGATCTTTACAAGATTTATCTTCATGCATGTACCTCTTTTCCCTTGCCAGATGATCTTACTGGACATACTGGAATAGAGGAGGCTCTTTATTATTTAGAGTCAGCAAGATGTTTCTCATTCCAGAATTTATCTGAAGAAGAAGATTTACTGCTTCAATCTATAGCACATCTCACTCCATGTATTGAATGGTATCCAAAACATCTTAAAATAATGCAGACAATTTGTTGGAATCAGCTCAGCTCTTTAACTCAACATTGGGTTTTTGCATCTAGAGTGAATGATATATTTCAATTTTATAAACAAATGAGCATGCTTGGTACAAGCTCTCCTAAAACTTTTGAACTCAGCACTGAGCCTCATCTCTTAGCTCGTTTTGACTCACGCACATCTGGACTATATTGTTTAGGAAGAAAAAATCCTTCTTTCTATTCTGATATCTTGTATTCCTACAAAGCACACTCTCATTTACATAATTGCAAAAAGTTCCAAGAAACTCACTTGTCAATTGCTAATATTTCTGCATTATCACACTGCACTTCTACTCAATTGAATACTGTACTCAATCTATGGAAGTGGCTACAGGCAAATCAAAAAATAACCAATGAGAATAATGCAATATATTCATATTCACAGCTTATTTGCCCTAGTCTAAATGAAGTTTTTCTCCCTCTTTACAAAGTCTGTCAACAAGAACAAAACTCCAATTCATCTAGTTCTAAGCTGGCTTTTTTACTGTCTACAACTGTTTATATGTCTTGCCATAATACTCTTGAAAGTCAATTTAAAGATCTTGTGCCTACATTTCTTGCATTTTTCCAATTTCAAGAGTTTCAGACCATTAACCCTCCTTTATCAACAATGTTTGATTTTGACTATGGCTTTGTACCAGATAAAACAGTTATAACTAAAATTTTCAAGGAGCACTCACTTGAACCTCCTATCAATCAGCCAAAAAGACAAATAGATGAAAGTAATGATCATTACTATGATCGCCGTAAAAAATATTTGGAACTTATATATTATCAACAACTTGAAGACATCACAAAATTTATTCTAAACCAGTGGCCCTGTAGTTCACCACATATACCATATTTCTCTTATGAGTTTAATTTATTTGATCTAAAGTCTTTAGATCTTAAAGAGAAAATTTCTCAGCACTTCTTGAATTGGTTTAACAATATGAAATTCAAAGAATTTATTGATCAAGTTCAAGTTGTATTAAATGCAGTACATATGAGCTTGCCTGATCCAAATTCAAAGCTGAAAACTATTTCCTATCAAATTCCAATTATGCCACTTAAAGCAACACAATCAAAAAAACTCTTAAGCCAAACTTTAGATACTTTGATTCAATCTTGTGAACCACCTATCATTCCTCCAATTCCTGAAGTTACTTTGATAAGACCAGTATTTGTATCTGCTATCAACACTTCTAATGAAGTTGTAAAACTACATTCACTTGTAGAACAGTTCAAGCAAAGTTCACAAACTTTGCATAGTAAATATGGAAGAGCACTTGAAAAGAGTCTTATTAGCTATCTTCATGACCCTAAGCTAAACACTTCTGGAGACATCTCTAAATCATCAATTTCACATCTTTTATTGGAGAATGAATATGAGTTACAACGTCGAGAAGTTGATAATATTTACCAGTTATTAAAGAAATCTCTGTCTCCTAAAACCCCACTAGAGGCTGCATTTTATCTAGCAGGCCACTGGCCATGTTTAACAATTAGGTCACTTTTGAATCTGCTGTCAAAAGATAAGATCAATATTGTAACACCACTGATCTGGAAAAACTCAGTCATTTTACTTGCACAAAAGCTAGTCAAGCTTCAGCATTCTCGTCGCAAACTTCTATTTAAAATTTCTAGCCATGAGGAAAAACTCTCAAAAGAACTTGATAACATAGAATATGAAAAGGATTCTGCTTTTCAGAACCCTGAATGGCTTCTTATTCAGGTAATTCTAATATTTAAGCTATTTTTCTAGTTTGTTACTAAATTTCTCTTTTATTCAAGATTGACTCAGATTTTACTGTGCGGCCTATACAAAATCATATTGCAAAGAAAATGATTTCACCACATTCAGAACAAAATTTCTTGACTCAACTTAGCATGGGTGAAGGAAAATCTGCAGTTATTGTTCCAATAGTCTGTTCTGCTCTTGCTGATGGAACAAGGCTTGTTCGTGTTGTTGTTTTGAAGTCACTAGCAAGCCAGATGTTCGATCTTCTTGTATGCAAACTAAGTGGCCTTGCTAACCATCGCATATTCTATCTACCATTCTCTCGTGACTTTAAAGCTGTTCCAATTTACTTGCAAAACATACAATCACTCTATGAGATGTGTATGCAAGAAAAAGGAATACTGCTTATTCAGCCAGAACATATCCTTTCTTTTAGGCTCATGGGTATTGATCTAGCTGCTGGGGCACATTCTGAAGCTACAGGACATCTTCTTCATTCACATCGTTGGCTGTCATCTAAATCAAGAGATATTTTAGATGAAAGTGATGAGATTCTAAGAGCTACATATCAGCTTGTATATACTAGTGGATTTCAAGAGCATATGGAAAGCCACCCAGACCGCTGGATAATCATTCAAGAAGTAATTGAATATGCTTTCAAGCATATAAAACTCATTTGTTGCAAATATCCAGATGGATTAGAAGTTTCTTCCACAGAAAGCTTTGGTTCTCCTATTATACGCATTCTTGACAGAGAAGCAGGAGAAGCTTTGATTGACTCAGTAGTTTGGGAAATCTTTTCAACCAACAAATTCAAGCTAATCCCTCCTCACATGTGTATAGCAGCTTCAGACTTTGTGAGAGGTCGTCAAAGTAAAGCTACTGCATTCAAAACTCTTCATGCATTTGTACATGATAGTATTATATGGAAACACCTCTTACTTTACCGTGGTCTTCTTGGCCATGGGCTACTCCAATTTGTGCTTCAAGAAAAGCGGTGGCGAGTGGATTATGGTTTGGATCTAAGCCGTACTCTTCTGGCTGTTCCATATCGTGCCAAGGATCTTCCATCACTAAGAGCAGATTTTGGACATCCAGATGTTGCACTTCTTTTAACATGCTTGAGCTACTATTATGGTGGACTCACAGAGAAGCAATTAAACCAATCCTTTGAACTTCTGTTTAAGCTTGATGATCCTCCACTGGAGTATAATGTAAGCACTAGAAAACCTGATTACTTTGATTTTTCTGACATACTTTATTGTAATTAGCAATGGGTTTGTGGTCATAAGGAAATCCCACCATCACTCTGTGATATCAAGGGTGTAAATTTGGATGATGAACATCTATGGAAGTCAATGGTGCCTCTTTTCCAGAAAAACAAGGCTGTCATTGACTTCTTTCTCTCAAATGTGGTCTTTCCACAATATGCAAAACAATTTCCCAAGAAGCTCTCTACCTCATCATGGGACTTAGCAGAAAGAAAAGCTCAAGTCACCACAGGCTTTAGTGGGACAAATGACAATCAATATCTTCTCCCAACATCAATTCAGCAACATGATGTAACTGTGATGGGTGATGATGACCCATTTTCCCAGCTTGCCACAAATGCAAGGGTGCTCAGCATTCTCTTACGGCCTGAGAATGATGTATATCATTGTGTCAAGGGTCAGAATGGGCATAGCCCAACTGGGAGTGACTTTTTGAATGACCTTGTAAAACATACTCCACCAGTTCGTGTTCTTTTAGATGTTGGAGCTCAAATGCTGGATATGCAAAACACTGAGCTGGTTTCTCGATGGCTCTCACTAGACTCAAAAATCCATGCTATTGTTTACTTTGATGACGACGATCAACTTGTTGTGATGTCCAAAAAAGACAGATATGTGGAGAAGTTTGTAACATCACCATACAGCCAAAAACTAGATATGTGTGCTGTTTATCTTGATGATGCACATACCCGTGGAACTGATCTTAAACTTCCAATTGATTTCCGGGCTTCTGTGACACTGGGTCCAAAGTTGACAAAGGATCGTTTGGTGCAAGGTAAGTGTAGGTTCTCTGAGACATTTTTTCTGATGATAACAGATGTCACAACTAGGCTGCATGCGTATGCGTCAACTAGGTCATGGGCAGTCTATTGTGTTCTTTGCTTCTCCTGAAGTGGATAGAAGTATCAGAGCATGTGAACTGTCTCCACTAGAATCCTCAGCTACAATCAGCTCAGAAGATATCTTGCGATGGGCAATGTGGCAGACTTGTGAGCACATCAAACATTATATCCCTCAATGGGCCCAACAGGGCATTGATTACAAACGCCGAAACAATGCTTGGAACCTCTATGAAAGCAAGCCGCCTACTTTAGATGCTCTGCAGGAATTACGCTCATCCTGGGAGGAACCAGATGCACGGACTCTTGAGGAAATGTATGAAGAGCAGCCAAAATTCCATACTGCAGTTCATCCTGCATTTCAGTTCTCTGATCTCAAAGAACGGCTTGACTATCTTGGTGTTTCACAGCTCAGTGATTCAAGGATGGATGAAGAGCAAGAAAGGCAAGTGTCGCATGAGGCGGAACAAGAACGCCAGCGTGAGCTCCCACCCAAAGTGGAGCCAGCCTTGTCAACTCTTCACGATGCCCTCAGGTTGCTAATTCGCTCAGGAATCTTCAATCCTGATCATAACTCTCCATTCATACCACTATTTTCGCCCTTGCGAACAAGGCACAAATGGTGCAAAGCACTCTTTTCTACCACGGATTTTGCGACAACCATCAAAGGTGGTATTTCAGTTGGTGATTACCTGCGTCCTGTCAATTGGATCCTCTCTGTGCCCAAACATTGTGTACTCATCGTTTTAAGCCCCTTTGAAGTCAACGAGCTTTTACCAATGATTTGGAAAAGCAAACACGTCTATCTCCACCTTTATGCTCCTCGTGTCAATCGAAATATGAAGTCCACAGAGGACCTTAGATTCTTTTCGATACCGCCTTTGCCAGTATCTCCGGATCCATTGACCTTTATATCGGACCCTATGCTGCAGCTCAATCTATGGGCAGGACAACTTTACTTGAAGGACTTTGAAACCTATAAGCAACTGTGCCAGGTCCTTGGACTTGTTGGGGCTGAATCAGGTCCGAGTATGTGGGACAGCGATGGATTTGTCAAACCGGAGAACCGGTTAGGAGCGATGAAAGAGAAGTGTGAAATGATTGTGAGCCCGATCGTGTTCTTGAAGGAGCTGTTCAGTCTGCGAAGGAAGGGTATGGCATACACGCAAACTCATATGGGGAAGATCCTTAATGTGAGGCCATTGGAAGAGAAAGATTTTGACCACTGATGTACTATATTTTTTTCCAAGAATGTTTGAAATCGTAGTTGTAAATAGCAGTATTTATTATGTCGTAGTTTGAAGTTGTTAAATTTCTCCGTTGTATTTATTGGATTTTTGTGAATGAGCCTGGATTAAGACCAGAAAGTGATGAGAACTTGAGATAAAGACGATTGCATATTCACAGACTTTGGTATTCGATAGACAGTTACTCCTTTTAAACTGAATGGTTATCAATGGAGACAACACCAGTCTCAGCTTCATACACCCAAGGAGGTCCTCCAACCTACGGGGCCATGTATGATCAGACAGTTCCTTGCACCCCTCATAACTCTTGTGGGCAGCTCCAAGTGTCCACCTTCGCGTGCTTTCGTACTCTTGTCCAATTGTCATCGGGCCAGACATATACAATAGACACGAGCGTTGTACGCGGGTATATGTGCATACGCCGCGTAGATTCCAGATATGATTATTACTGCTCGCAAGAGAAGGGTAACTGGAACCCGTAGAAAGTTCTACGAGCGAAGTTAGCAAGGCTCGTAGAATGTGAGTCTCACCTCAGTATTCGTGCAGGAGGTGACAGTATGCGGACATGTTTTGCATCGTATGTAGGGATAGGAAGGATGTTGGTCGTGTCGACTGGCAACTTGATCTCGATGTTGGCATTACCGACATGGGACGGGCATGAACGACCGAGATACTGAAAGATGAGGCCGAGGTATTGCAGCGCCGCGTCATCAAAAAGAGTGGAGCTTAAAAATCGAGTTGAACGAGAGCGAGAAGCTGTAACGACGTTATGCCTAAATTGGAAGACGTCGGAGTTGCATGAGTTGGACTAGTACTGTCTCTCAGAACAAAGGACGTTACTATCCTGCGACCCGTTGCGCAGAGTGAACAAAGGTCTGATAACTGCCAGTCGTTCCATAGTGAAGAACCAAATCGTTACAGCAACTGTGCTTATTACCTTTCGAAGGCTGCAGGCCGAGCACGTTTGTGAAGATCGCTCAGGCTCATTTTTCTGATTAGCGCGTCATTCCAGGACAATCTGACCCAGCATTCGTCTCGTTCAGGAAAAAATTTTCTGGTCCTCTAGATCCAATATTGGGGATTGTGACGGATATCTCGTGTTGTTCTAACCCTGAAAAAGTCTGACCCATTCCATGTACGTTTGCATCCTCATCTGCTCGGTGTTCAGCTACTTTTCCATTGAAATCTAGACCCATAATGGTCGCTTACCTGTCAATTGTACGTCGCGTGACTACTGGCTCGTCACTGTATGCACTCTGCATTGCTGCAGAGTTCGGCGGACGGAAGCTACGCATAATGTAAATCGTGCGAATAGTAATGGCTGTAGATGAGGGTTCCCAAGGTGGACTCGGTCAGATGAATGAGAATTGGAATGGTTATCAATAAGACATTTGTACACATTTTGTGGTTCGTAACTCTGCGTCCTCTCCTCTTTATGATCCCGCCTCTTACTGACGCTTGTCAATGCAAAGTCGTTAGCGGTAATATGTGGCTCTACAATTGAGTCCATGCCTTATTAGAATTCGATGGTTTTGGATCACACGTCACCTTGACGTATTGTCTATCAAGATTCAATATTCAACGTTCAACCCCAGTGACAACTGGATCCAGGGGGATCTGGAGGCCAGTGTCGGACCGAAATTCCAGTACAAAGTTCAAACTCCATTTTTAGATTAGAATCGATATCACTTTGCGTTTCAACACACTGTGGCTCTTCCCACAACGCACCGCTCACCATGGCTACTCGATCTTGCCACTGCACAACATGCCGCGGAACTATGGTTTCTTCGAAGACCTTTCGAAGACATCGCAACCGTCCCAGAGTCCAGCCACAGAATACATATTCTTACACTGATTGGGTTCAAGGCTATGGTCAGAGTGTTGATGATCCGATGCAGGCTTCGAGCAGCAGGGGGAATTTGGAGGAGGAGAGGAAGGAGGAAGATGCAGAAGACTATGGAGTGCAATTGGGATCAAGGAAGCGGGCACGTATGGTAAATCTACACTGTATTCTTGTGAGATAGATAGAATAATATCATGCTAGTCACAACTCAGTGAACATCAAGTCAAATTAGAGGGCATTGAAGAGCAACAGCCTCTTTTTGCAAGGCCACACCAAGAAACTCAAGATGAAGTGATCGATGGTGAGCAGCCTTGTAAATCCACTCTCCATATATTCAACCCCCACCACGCCGCTTTCCACTTGGACATCACTCTAACTTGATCTACAGCGACATTACAATATTCGAGCAAACTTCGATCCCACAGCCGAGGTATGTCGGTTTGCAGTCATGGTTTATCACCATATCTAACCTTTGCATGTCTCGACCGATAAGAGATGCCCAGTAAAGCTCTTCTTGATTACATCGTAAATCACGTATTCTTTCCGCCCAAGTTACCACAGGCCGATGATTCTTCCATCGAGCACGATCTCGCCATATGTGACCTTGTTGTTCGCAATGCTGAGGCATTTGCTGCCTTTATGCAATACGATGAATCACATTGGAAGCCAATCATTCGTATGCTCGTCAATCTTAGGGTCATATACTCCATGCCTTCCCTCGACAAACAAGAGTTGCACGGCCTTGTTGCACGTCTTGTGAACGGAGGTGAAACTCTTATATTGGATCTTCTTTTTTCAGACTCATTGGTGTTGCAGACATGCTAGTAATTCCTGTAAGAGCCCAAAACGCTTGCGTTGTCATTAGGCGCTTGGAAGTCTCGACAATCTATGAATGTTTTGAAGTTGACCCACCGAATGAGCATGTGATGGCCACGGAGGGAAGACTTGCACGTTTTTTCCCCGGGCCTGCTTTCGAACTTGTCGATTCAGCGTCAACTTCGGCATTCCAACGCGAGTTAGCATCATTTCTCGCGGACATGGATGTTGTTGACGCTGGATCGGCAGCCTTCACAAAGAAGGCAGGCTCTGAGGTCTTCGAAGTCCGTGACACTGCGGACCCCCATTATATCACGCAGTTACTCTCAGCTATCCTGCACGGTTCTCCAGGAAGTCAACCTGCCAACATTGAACGCATCGAAAAGCGAGTTCGTAATGAGATACTGTGGCACAAGGCCTATGCACCTTGGAGAAGGTCCGCACTGTGGCTTATTATTCGTGTGTCCATTCAGACCGCACTTCAACGTGCGACCGATCATGGGCATGCGGAATATAAAGCATTTGTGATATTCCTGCTGGCCGATGTTGTTCTGTCTGGTGTCGAGTGCCGTGGACTATCCACGGACCTCCTCATCTGCATTCAGAACAAGATCGTTCGCAGACTTCGAAAGATTTCTGATACAGTTTCCGACACCTTGTTTTCCAAGGTCACTGAAGCGATCAGTACGGTAAAAGAGATTGTGGAAAACAGATGGAAAGACATCCGGAGCCAACAGACCTTGGCACCCCCTTGGTTACCAGAGTCTCTTGATGTTAGCCAAGACACTGCCATGTCACTTTTGTCCTTCAAAAAATACGTTTCCGGTCGTCTTCAGCAGTATGATGCTCCTGTTTCCCGTTGCGAGTTTAACCCCCCCAAAATTCCTCGCCTGACTGCTGGCGATTTTCTTCATCCTGAAGTTGTCAAGGCGGCTCTTTCTGATGAACCTTTGGTTGCTCTCACAGATGTGGAATGGTTTGCTGTCCGGAATTTAGAAGCATGGGTGGACGAACATTGCTGGAATTCATTGGCATGCACTGCAATCGGGGAATGCATAACATATTATGCTGCCTCGGCTAGACAACAATACGAGCACAACCCAGAGAATCAATCCTCAATGCTCTTGACTATCTTCCTTCTATGGTCAGCACTCGATCGGTTGGCCATTGTATATCACCCTTTACTCGCCGATTATTCTCCGGAAGTTCCAGAGACTATCTTAAATCCAATTTTGTTACGGAAGTCTGAGTCTATCCAAAGCCTCTTAATACTGCGGAATTATCTTCACGGAAGGCACAGCCGTGCTAAACACGGTTCTATCTTCAATGATGAGCTTTCTGAATCGTCTTTCTCTGTTCAATACTTCCTCAATTCCAACTCACTTCAAGAGTTAAAGAGACAGATCGAGGCTCAAGCTCATGCTGATCGTGAAGCGAGACGACGACAGTTTGCTAGTTTAGAAGCGGAGTACATAAAACTTACCGAACAAGCAGAATCAATCGAACACAACCATCAGCAGCAGCGCAAGAAAACGTCGACTGGTACTTGCAAGAAATGCTCATTAACACGCAAGGCCGCTAGATTGAAAATTCAAGTCCACGAGTGGCCGCTTCCAAAAGACACACTTTCTTCACAAGCGACCGTCTTTGAACTGCAATGCCCTCCGATGCTTCAGGCCTGGAGGTCAACAACATACATGATTCTTTATGACTTTTGTCGCCCAGGGCTCTCTGTAACCGGAAATTCACCAAAGGCTGAAATGAAACTGACAAATTATGTTGGTTTGAGGCATTATTACAAAGGCCAGTCGCGAATAATCTATGCATCTACGACCAAGCCTTTCACCCAGTCACATTATTCAAAACAAAAAATTGCAAATATTAACCTCTCATCTGTCCTAGTCGATAACGGAATGCGCTATCAACTATTCGACACATCGCTCAACCGATG